>JASCZW010010066.1:0-38755 GCA_034211315.2 Aedes japonicus | reverse complement strand
AAACCAGTCCCCTAACCTTTACAACTTATTCAAATCCTAAGCCGGATGATAGGCGAAGTAGTTTGATATGCTCTGAGAGATCGAGAGTTCGTCCGATCAGGAAAGAATTCCAGCCACCACCAGCGTGATTATCATTTTTAAGTTCACCGTCATCAATTGATATGTATTCATAGTCAAATAAACATTAGCATTAGCATTAGCATTGACGATTGCACACCTCGTGGATGGAGCTACAATGAGGAATAATTCGTTGAAGACATTGCATGCCACCATGAAACGAAACCAGTTTCTGATACGTTTCTTCACGTAACAATCACCACGAAAACACTCTTCGATCGTCATCACCTGGCTACGTCCATGCAACCGTTGGTGATAGGGAGGATTTGGTATCCACCTTAAGAAGACTCGGGGAACCCACGCAGCCTTCAGTAGATATCAAAGGAAAAAGAAATGAATAGTCGGAGAGAATAGTTGAACAGAATGCCCTTGTTTGGTGCACAGAACAAAAATGTATTCAAAAATGGTCGTTGGTAGCATCTAATCTAAGAAGGTTAAGTGATGCTCCATTTATCTTCAAGCAGTGTTGGGACTTTGGCATTAATCATAGTCCTAGCTCCCTATGGCTTATGGTTATAGCGCCATTACTCGCTCTCTGAAAAGAGAAGAATGTCATAAGATATAAAAACGGGTAATCGTCAGGATTTCTCTGGATTGCTGCGCACATTCAAACATACATAGCATAGCATAGCATAGCATAGCATTTTCCGACCATACACAATCATGGGTTGGCTGTTGTAGAGACGTGTTGATATGTATGGCATAGTCAGATGCTACACATAATCGGAGTAGTTGCTGATATTTTTGCCTGAATAACGCGAAGTCCCAATGTAAAGCTACCGTAATAAAAATTTGGTGAATGCGTACATTTCTATTTCAACTGCTAATGTGACAACAATGCGTGTAAAAGGTATGGTAGAGTTCTATTCAATTCCCGTTCCATTCCAGTTTCATTCCAGGTCCATTCCAGTTCCATTCCAGTTCCATTCCAGTTCCATTCCGGTTCCACTCCGGTTCCATTCCAGTTCAACTCCAGTTCCATTCCAGCTCAATTCCAGTTCCATTCCAGTTCCATTCTAATTCAATTCCAGTTCGATTCCAATTCGATTCCAATTCCATTCCATTTCTATTCCTGTTCCATTCCAGTTCCATTAAATTTCCATTCCAGTTCCATTCCAGTTCCATTATATTCCATTCTCTTTTGGGGATGGAATCTGGAATAAAATGGAAAGGAAACCAGAAGAGATTGGAAAAAGCATGGGAATAGGATGAAATTGAAATTGAAGAAGAAGATATTCTCATAGTATAGAATAAAAGACGTAGAATGTAAAATTATGGTTCTTAATAGGATGGAATGAAATAAAAAGATTATAATAGAATGGAGTGAAATAGAATAAATAAATCGGTAATGAGGATAGAATCGGAATCAAATGAGAATATAATAAAAATGGGCTGGAAACAGAAAGGAATAAAGTTAGAATAAATCCGGAATTGATGAAGAATATTATGGGAATAGAATTAAATGATTTAAAAGACTGGTTATTAGATTTTAAAGGATTAGAATGATCAAATATAATGTAAAACAAAAAGTGTATAACAATGAGAAAGAAAGAATGAGACACAAATAAAATAATAGAACATATTAAAACATAATGGAATAAAATATAATCAAATGGAGGAAGATTGCTATGGAAATAGAAATGGGTGATAATAAGAAAATTATAAGAATAGAATAAAAATAGAATGGAAATTAAATTAAAAACGATGGGTTGAGAGATAGGAAAAAAAAAGAATAAGAATAGAATGAGAAAAGAGTAAGAATATAATAAGAATAGAATGAGTATAGAGTTAGAATAGAATAAGAATTGAATTAGAATAGAATAAGAAAAGAATAAGAATAGAATAAGAATAGAATAAGAGTATAATTAAAATCGAATTAAAATCGAATTAAAATAGATTTGGTATAGAATCAAGAATAGAATTAGAATAGAGTTCGAATAGATTCGAATAGAATTAGAATAGAATTACGATAGAATAAGAATAGAATTTGAATAGAATAAGAAGAAGAATTCGTATTGAAATAAGAAGAAGAATTAGAGTAGAATACGAATAGAATTATAATGGATTAAATTAAAATAAGAAAATAATTGGAATTCAATTAGTAAAGATTTGTAGAGATTTGGAAAGGATTTAAACATAATAGGAATAGAATTAGAATAGAATACGAATAAACAAAAAAAGAATTTTGAATAACATTTTAAAAGAATCAAAAAAGATTTTAAATAGAAAAGGAATAGAGTAAGTATAGATTAATAATAAAATAAGAATTCAATAAACATATATTTATTTTTAGAGTGACATTTTACCCTTGGTAAGTTCGTCACTTAGAATACGAATAGAATTCGAATAGAATGATAATGGAATGAGAAAAGAATAAGAATAGAAGTCGAATAAAATAATATAAGAATAAGTAAATAATTAGAATAAAAGCATCAAAATTAAACAGATATGGAATAGAATTAGATTCTAATATGTCAAGAATAAGAACAAACCGAAGAGATTGGGAATAAAGATTAGAATTGGACCGGAAAAATGGCAATAGAATGTGAGAAAAGTGAGAATAGCTTTTGAATATAATGAACATGATTGGAAAGGACAGATTGCAAAAGATTGGGAAGGAATGAAATAGAATACAATAAAATGTAAAAGTCTAGATTTCAAAAGAATAAAATAGGATGAGATAAAATCCAAAATGGTAACCGAGGGAACATAATATGGAAAAGAATCGAAAATATTTTAAAAGGTT
Source organism: Aedes japonicus (assembly GCA_034211315.2). Classification (NCBI taxonomy): domain Eukaryota; kingdom Metazoa; phylum Arthropoda; class Insecta; order Diptera; family Culicidae; genus Aedes; species Aedes japonicus. The sequence continues at coordinate 35,892 of JASCZW010010066.1, read as the reverse complement.
GAATTAGATGATCAAATAATGGGGGTGGAAATTAAAGCAGAATGGGAATAGACCGGGACGTTAAAAGATAATTAATGATAACAGAATAGGAATAGAAAAATAACGATGTGAAAATAGAAAAAGAATAGACTGGGAATCGACTGGAAATCAACTGAATTCAATTGAATTTAATATGATGAAATAAAACTTAAAAGAGAGGGTTGTGAAAAGATTGAGATCAGAATAAGAAGAGAACGAAGGACTAGAAATGGGGATCAAATAAGAATATATTGAGAATAGAATGAAAATGGATTGAATTTTTAATTTTTTGCTCTTCTTTTGCTTTTATTGAGATTTTCCAAAGTCACTTAAACACTCTTTGGGTATTTTCTTAAATTGTCTGGGAATGACGTTCAAACTCGTGACTTTCGTGAGAGTAGTATAGACCATTATGCCTTTGTTGCTTTCAAAAATAGAATGGAACAGAATAGGAGTAAAATCAGAAATGAAATCAGAATCAAGTTGAGAATAGAACAGGAACAAGATGAATATTTAATAGTAATAAAATGTAATTCATTAAACAAGAAACGACAATGTAAGTTAAAGGAGAAGTAAAGAGAATTAAACAAAATGTAAAAGAATGTAATGTATGTATGTACGTATGTAAGGTAGCACACCATCCTTCTACGACCTTGTCATGTATGCAGCTCCACTTAATAGCAAGATCAAATTGAGTTACCGGGTTGCATTCACAGTAACGCTGTATGAAGAGCCAAAAACGGTGGGCGGACCCATAAGCAGAGACACTTACGCGAAACCCGCGGGAACATAAGATTCTCCTTCAAACGATACGATCCAACAAATCGCATAACCCAATTCGCAATTCTCATTAAGCTTTCATTAAACAAAATGTAAGAGAACATACATAAAACAATGGAATGGAAAAGAATAGAAAATTTGCAATTATTAGAATAAAATGAAAAATTGATTGAAAAAAATGTAGCAGAACGAGAAAAAATGGAAAGAGACTGAGAAAAAAAATAAAAACTGAATGACAATAATCCTAAACTAAATAGGAATATGGTGAACAATAAAATTTATATAGAATAAAGAAAAGAATTATAAAAGAAATTAAAACATCAAGAAAAGGATAAGAATAGAATACGAACGGAATGAGAAGAAAAACTAGAATAGAACTCGAACAGAGGAATAGAACTAGGAGTAAAATAACAAAAGAATTAGAATAGAAAAAAAGAATAGTAAAAGAATTAAAAAAGCATAAGAATAGAATAAGAAAGAATAAGAATCAAATAAGAATAGAATACGATAGAGTTGAATAAGAATAGAATAGGAATCGAAAAAAATTGAATAAGACTAGAATAAGAAAAAAAGAAATCATATGTGAATAGAATAAGAATAGCAAAGGAAAAAATAAGAAAAGAATTAGAATAGAGATAGGAATGGAAGTTAATTCTATGCCTAGAATTCAAATAGAATAAGAATAGAATTCAAATAGAATAGGAATAGAATTCAAAGAGAATTTATATTGAATTTCAATAGAATTTGAAAAGAACTCGAAAAGAATTCGATTAGAATTCTAATAGAATGAATTGTCACAATCATAGAATCAGAATAAAGAAAAAATAGAATTAAAATATGATAAGACTACTATGATAATAGAAATGATAATTGGAACAGCATAAAAAACTAATGAAGAATCATACTAGAATAGGAAAAGAATAAGAATAGAATAACAATAGAATTTGAATAGAATAATAATAGAATAAGCATAGAATAAGAAAAGAATAAGAAAAAAATACGAATAGAACATGAATGGAATAGTAATAAAATTCGAAAAGAAATGAAAAAAATACAAATAAAATAAAATAGGCAGGAATAGAAGAGAATAAAAATTAAGTTGGTTAAGAATGAGATTAAGATGAAATCAGAATCGAACATGGTGGGAATAAAGCTGTAATTGAATCGTTATGAATCAGGAACATAATTTGAGAAGATAGGAATAGAAATAGAAATAGAATGAAATTGATTGAAATAGAATAGTTTATAGTAGAATCAAATGGAAGGAAATAAAATGCAAGAGATTGTAAAAGAATGGATTATAATAGATTAGGATGGAGTAAATAGGATCAAAATGGAAAAAAAAGGAAAATTGTGGAATAGAATGAAATACTCTTGGCATGATGTAATGAAATTTAATATAATGGGGTGGAATTAAGAGCAGTTGTGAACCAGAATGGGACAATAACTGGAAAATTATGCGAATAGAACAGGAATAAAAGATGAATCGATTGGGATCAATTGGGAATAGAATTAGAATAGAAAGGGAATAGAATGGGAAAATAATGGGAAGAGAATAAGAATAGAATTAGAAAATATTTTGAACAGATTTTGAATAGAACGAGATCAGAATGGAGCTTAATGGGTATAAAATCGGAATTAAATTGGATTAGAACCGACATAGCTTGGGAATAGTACACAAAAAGAATAGAACTAAAATGGGAATAAATAAAATTGATTTTCAAAGAATGCACTTTAGAAGAATGAAACAAAATCAGAAGAGACTGTTTTAATATGCATTAAAATAAAATGAAATGAAATAGAATAGAACATAGAAATAAAATGTAGTAATATGTAATATAAATAAAATACAAGAATAATGAATACAGAATGGAATGGCAATGAAAAGCTATTCAAAATAGAATGACTTTCGATTGGGAATAGAATTGGAATGAAATTGGAATATTTTTTTTGAATATATTGAGAACAGAATAGGAAAAAATCGGGATGAGAATCGGAATGGATTGGGTATTCCCATAGTATTATCATTCTATTCCCATTCTGGGGGTGACCCCAGCGTAGTGGTTAACATCCCTACCTTTCGCGCAACAGTCACTAATTAGAATTTCAGCCGGACAAGGTTCGAAAATACCCAAAGAGGGGCTTAAGAGACTATGACCGGAGAGTAACTAACCCAGGGCTAAAAATCTCGATAATAAAGCAACTAAAAAACAAATTATATTCGCATTATAATTCTATTATATTCTAATCTCAATATTTTCCCCATATATTCTCATAGTATTCCCATTTTGTCAAAGAGTGACTCCGAAGGGTAAGTTGCTTAGAATAGTGTGCGGCACTTCGATTTTCATTCCAGTATGGCACACTTAGGAACACTTTGACAGTTGAGTAAATAGAAATAAGAAACCAGCAACCTTGCCAACATTCGTAGTCTGGTTGCCGGGTTCAGCAGAATATAACAATTTGGGCTGTCTACACAATGACATCTTCGGCACATTATGGGAACTCCCAGAACATTTCAACTGGGACATGCTCTGATAATGTATATTTGTATTTCCTTCTTCTCGAAGCAGCAACTTGCATGAAATAGTTGTAATAAAGACGAGTACTTGTCTATAACACACAGAAAAAAAGAAACATTGAATTTTCTGGGTTATCTAATGCACATAAAGGGAATGCTAGATTTAGCAGAAAATAATGGAATATTTCATGTAAATAAAAAGTTAGATAACGCCTGAATCTAGCCTGTTGTATAAAAGCTTGCAAACATTGACGTATGGCACATGAAAGATTGCAAACAATTTCGCTTGGAATTAAACGAGCCGGAATTTTATGCGCTCGTTAAATTTTTTTTTTTTCAGTACATTTTTCTCAATGAATCGCATGTCTCTGAACTTTCCACGTTTTGTAATGTTAATTTGTAAGTTTTGTGACGCTCCATTTATGTGCATGATATTGAACAGAAATTCACACTACTTTTCCGAGCTGTGTAAGTGATGTTCCTGCTACTCAGACAAGGCCGGCCTCGACTGACGCTTCCACATGACATTGTCCATCTTACATAGGTACTTTTTCACTGTTTGGCCGATTCTACCACTGTTTGGCCCTAGACGCGGAGCGTCTGCAACTTTTGCTGTTGTCAGGTGTCAGAACTACACAATTTGAATGAAACATTCAATATACTACGTTATCTAATGTACATATTGAGATTGCAGAATTTGGCATAAATTCATGGGATATTTCATGTGAATCTAACCCAGACATTGCTGAAACAAGGTTTGTTGTATGAAAGGTTGCAAACAATATCATTGTTGACTATTGCTTTAGTTCGCAATTCAATTGTACGCGTCTGTTAAAATTCAGAACGGAGTAGTTGCATGACTATTTTCCCCATAGCTGCTGCAATTCAACTCTGTCAATTTAATTTTGTACACAACAGGGTTGCTACGATTGGCGATGATTAGGTAGATTTTCTAATGCATACGTTATGACAGCAGGCAATCTGGGATTGACATTCGTTTACGAATAATCGATAATCGTTTACTCATTGAGCTGCCAAGCTTTGCCATATCTTTTTCCAGATCATAAAAAAGTACAGAAAGAAAAGAGTAAGAAACAGCAGTCATTCAAATTTTTCGCTATATGTAATAAAATTAAACAAAGTTTATCATTTACGTTTCAATTTTATTCAAACAATCTAACCCTAAACATAGCTCAACAGAGAGCGCGCCAACAAAGACTTATTTTATTGCCTGCAGGTCAACCACGGCCGCCTTCAATTACAGCCGCCGAAATATGACAGCCTGACCGTATTTTCTTTCCTTCGTCCAGAGGCGAAATGGCAATAAAAGCACTCCCAGTAGGCGCAGAAACGGTCCATAAAAATGTTGATTATTAAAGTCCAAAAAAGAAAACAAAAGACTCCACTGACGACCCATAATATCCAGCAACGGGTTGGCGAACATAAATAACGCAAAGAGACGCTGCATCCTTTCCCACCGCCATTAGAACAGGTCTTTGATAAACCGGCGAAAAGACCACCTCCTTCTTCGCAGCCCGCTTGGATGGCTGCCATAGGAACTATCGCTTTTTATTCAATTTCCTATCGTTGTTTTCGTCTTTCGTTTTCATTTCCTTGCATCGTCAGCGGCAGCCATCGCGAAGCTCCTTTTTACAGACCAGTGTTCCGCGGCGGACGCCTACCCGGTTTCCATCGTCGTGACGCGTCGTTTGTTTGATAACAGGATTTTATTTTTAAACAAATTGAATCAAAGTGGATTGTATGAACTCTATCGACGCCATTATCGCTGACGGCCGGTCGTCTTTAGGGTTGAATAGGTCCGCACAGGATGAACATTTTTCCGGCAAAAACACCTGCTAACTATGCCGGTGCCATCGGGAATCGGTCGCGCTGTCCGTTGACCCGTTAACTGAATTGTCCGTCGATCGGAATAACATATTATTTGCCCGCTGAGTGGCCGAGAGCAACACTTCGCCAACCGTGCATAGATTCGCTTTTTGCCGAAAATGGAAACTCACAGGTGCCGAGCACTAACATTGATAATCGAATCAATTTCTGTAGATTTGATGCACGTCGCCACGAGCATTGCATATTTCCTATTTTGATACAAAAATTCTAGCACTCTGGTGCTGGAGCATTGCATCGGAATGATGTCATTTTTAAGGATGCTTCGCGGGATGTTCCGCCCGGCTGCTCTACCGAAAATAATGACAAATTCCGTGAAACGTGAAATCATCCAGGTGTTTCACTCGCACATATGCTACGATTCATTCATGCTGCGATGCTTGCAATATTTGAACCTCCGGATGCAAGTCGGATAATTGTCTACGTAAGCAAATAATTCATACTGCATTTGAATTGAAATCCAAAAATCGATTCATTTTTATTTAGACGGCTTCCCAGTCATTTTCGACTGACCATATTTCTCCGGTTGATGACCCGAGCAGGAGAAAATAGCATTTGAATACCTAATTTTTATCTTGATAACTGGCCTTGGTATAAAAGAGCTCAGATTAGAGGTAAAATACCTAAACAAAATTACCTAAGAATTGCAAGAAAAATATCTCTCGAATACCAAAACTTGTTATTTAGGATACCTGGGAATACCTTGAGGTACTATCTTGCAGTCATTGGCTTACCTCAATTTCGGTATTCGTATAACATTGTGGAACAATTGTAGTGTATTATTCTCAGGTATTTTACCTCTTAATCTGGTCTTTATACCAAGTGCCAGTTATCGAGTTATTCGTCTGCTCGGGAATGAAGCTAAAAATAATTCAGATCACTCTGCTCCCGATATTTATCACTGAAATCTGTGTTTGCAAATGACGTTTTCAATTAGAGCCAGAACGGCGAGTAAACAACTCCTTTGGAGTATTAAATACACATGCTATGAATGTACAGCAAAATTGGTCCAAAACATCTGATTATGCCATTTCCACTATGACGAGGCTGGAAATTAACGGTTGCCTGCCCGCTGATATTTCCAGATCAGCTGTTATGCATGAGCACCAACCAATAATGTTTTGGATTGGCATATATCCTCAATGTGTAAAAACTGATGATCCGGCGGCACAAGCCTCGCCAAAATGAAGGCCAAATAAGAAACAGTAGGAAGTATGTTAACCTGCACTTCTACGAGAAATGCTGGGATGTTTACTGAATGGGTTTGGTTGTCAGCATGGATTTGGGACATGCAACATTTTCGTAACGTCTAGTGAAATATTTCAATACAAGTAACGGAAGGACTGTATCGAAAATAAGTACTCCACATATTTTGCTTTTAAATTATATAAAATATGATGTTTTGTTAGAACAAATGGATGATTCTTTATTGTACGAGATAGAACTTGAACATTGGAAGACCGGATGATATTTTACACTAAAAAAATACGAAAACTAAAGGAACACAATTTGGAAATATTACACAATTTGAGTCAACGTAAAGGTTTGCTGCAGTATGTTGCCATGTTCTGTTGAGGGTATTCCAAATATCCGGTGTGAATACTAGTACGAGTCAATCGAAATAACATAATATCTCAAAACAACAATTTCTTTCTACGTTAAATACACTCACTCGCTTCCGACCCGCACAACGGTGATTTGGATATCTGTGGATATCTGCCACATGGAAAATTAAACCTTGCAATATGGATGGAGTAAGCAATAAACGAAATAATGAAGTGTTGTTAACCGTTACATATCTCCATCAAATGAAAAAAAAAAAACGAAATTCAAGAAATATTAATCTCCGTGTGCAAGCGTATGGATTAGCCCGGAATCAGGATCAGCAGATGCGTTGCTGATGGTCGACATCCAAGGAATCTGTCCCTTCCTCAGCGAGTTTCTCCCCATCAAAAGTATCAACACTACCAGACACCAGTGTTGGAAAAATCATTTCAAAAACGTTCCTCTTTACTCAGTGCAATGATATCATCGAGGAACTTCGCACTCAAAGTTCGCCGAACGAACTACCAATCAGTTCTTCGGCGCAGGTGAGGAAACGTTTCCAGTTCTCATCGCAAAAGATCTGTGGTTTCTCCATCTCACAACGTTCCTCGTATTCGAGATCGATCCCAACCAAATATCTCCTCGGCCTTCTTTTTCTCTAGCGAGTATATGTAGGCAATGTTCATGTGAGTTGTGATGTTTCATCTTTAAGTATTGTGCCGCCGCCACCGAAGTCAGTGGCAGTAAACTACTGGAATGGCCTGTTGTTGAGACAAATTCAGCATAACCTCCCCTGTCACACAATTACCTCGGGATGTCATTACAGGAGATATCTTTCTGCTCTAGATTTCATTTCCATCAAATGCTCAGTGTGCTGTTCAAGAACGAATGTGGTGTAAGGATATAGAGTAAAAAAAAGATCTGATTTTATTCGTATCCTCGCGTGGTGGCTCATGATAGAAAAGGTCACTCAAGCATTGGCGTGTGAAACTAGCAACAGGAGGTTCTAAGTGAAAAGGTAGCACACATTGAACCAAATTTTGTGAGAATTCCATCACTATAGACATTGTGCAAGGTATACATCTATGACGAAGCGTAATTCAACACTTTTTGAGAGCTTGAAGGTACCGTCTGGAACAAATGTATCAGATATTGCGGGGAGTCCTCACATTTTCCAGCTTCTCTCGTTCAAACGCGTCGTTGGTCAGTTAATAGGAAGCCCATACCGACCAGTTGATATCCGATGAAATGTAGAATTCCTTGTAAAGATCCTTCAACTCAGAAGCCAAACTACTGTTTGCCTGGTTGGATGCTGCTCCTGCTCGTTCAAGCTTCTCCGCTTTTATCAGCTGCATTTTGCAAATTTGTTTCGAACATCATGGCTGCTGACGTCACTGACTCCGAAAAAATATGCACAAACTCATTGATATCTCTGTTGAGAAATTTCTGCATTTTGTCAGGTTTTTCCCTAGGATAGGACCTGCCAGCTCAGAGAGAGAGATGATCTTTTAGAAATTTATGATTGCTATGATACGGGGGTCGCTCCAGTGTTGCCAGATATGTTTACACAGTAATCCCATTGAAAATAATGTAATTAAAACTATAATTAAAATTGGTCGATATTCTTTTAATACTTGGTAATATTCAATATAGTAAACGTTTAACAATTGTCAATATTTTAATTGGAGAGGTTCGTGAATTTGAGGCTCTAAGAATACAAAACTGCTTTACAGGGAAGAAAAGGATGATATTAAAAATTCAAATAAATAATACACGTTACTTTTAAATCTTCGTAAAATAAACCACTGGGAAAGTGAACTTTTATTTCCGCATTTGTTCAGTTGTCACAAACGAAAAAAGTGAAAAAGCAGTGACTACTAGCAACACCGCCAAACCAACAACAAACTGACTGCTTGTATCATAACTCAACGGTGACGGTAGGGGCGGTTGTCACAGCGACCAATAAAAAACGGTCTTTTTTTACAGCTAAATGGTCTTGTTTTTGCACTAACAGCTGGCAAGTCCTGTCCTAGGTTTTTCCAGCAACTGCGATGGTTTATAACCGCGCTTCGACGCTTTGTCTTTAAAGATTACGAGTTTATCAATATCACTGATTTCTAGATTCAAATTTGCATGCCTGTGTACTGTAAATTTATCGGCATCTCCACCAGCGATTGATTAAAACGCAGCCTCTCTGCGAATGTGCCTTTCACTGAAATCCCACACAGCCTGCATCACCTCCTCAGCTGATCCACAGTTAACTTGCAGTTGACTAACAGGAGGATCTATCTTATGTCCCATGAAATTTCTGATGAATATAGTTGCCGAAAATCGACATATTTGCTGTATCAGTGCTTGCTCACTGTTACTTCCGGGGCCTTCGGGACAAGGAAGATCCAGCGTACCGAGCGAATCTTGGAATGATCGTTTTGCTAGATGCAAATTCGAAGAACCTGTTTCCGCTTCCTCCTCCAAAAAATCTATCTCGTAGTCAATTACGATTTCTCTTTTGTTGCACGGTGGCAGCTCCATGATGGTAAATCTGAAACAATGCACGATGCACTACATTTAAATTAATTAGAAAAAGAAATGAAATAAATTCCTGCGATTCTAAACCGACGACAAAAGTAAACAGCAGAAGCGAGCTAAATCTGCAAGCAAAACTGAGTTGACAGTTCGTTTCGGTTTATTCGGTCTGAGATTCGGTCTAAGGCAATTGACGAGTTGTTGCTTGCGTACGATTCCAAGTAAATTATTTTTATTTATTGATTTGCAACTGTTTTGTGTCAAATTATTATTTAATGTCTCCAAATACGTATAGATAATCGTAAGTTGAAGCTTAAATAAATATAACTTCAATATTTAACGACCAATTTGCAGAGCAATATGAGATTTTGCTCCAGTCAACAGTCGTCGGCAAAAATGGATGCAACGGAGTCTATTTTGGACGTCGAGTCGGATCCTGTTCTTCAGCAAGTCAACCGGGAAGCACGCGCGAAGCCCATTGAAAGCCCCTTCTGGCCACGCAGCTGTCGAGCCATCAATCACCGGTCCTGATTCCTGCCGTCGCAGTCGTCCCGGCCCTGTTTACGAAGTTTTGGAAGCGGTCTTCCAGCCTGCATCCTTAGGCAAGTATGTATGCTATGTCGATCGATCTGTTCCTGATGCTCTTAAAAATTCCAGCTCCGACTCCTACTCTCGTCCTGAAGCTCAACATGCCCCTTTTATCAGCCAGCCCGTCATTGTTTCCGGTTCTGGTCTACGTCGACCAGCAGCATCATCAAGTCAACCGGGATGCTCGCACCGAAGCCCATTGAAGCCCCTTATGGCCCCGTTACAGTCGAACCCAGCCCTGTTTACGAAGGTTTGGAAGGGGTCTTCCGGCCTGCAACTCCAGGCAAGTATGCGTGTTATGTCAATCGATCATTTCCTGATACGCCCCTAAATTCTATCTGCACCACGACATTTGTCGTGATGATCAACAAACGCCATCGTCGAGCCAACTGGGACCTGTCCCTGTAGACTATAATATTTCCAGTCCTGTTTGTGATTCCTGACATTATATTGATCGAGTATCATTCACTAGCCGCTATACTGTCGTCAATAATCCCAGCATTTCATCACCTGACCGCACTCTGCAAGACGTTTTGGAAGCCCCTTCCACTCCGGTATCAGCAGAAAATCAGCTTATTTCAGTCTACCTTCGTTGAGCTCCAGCCTGCAATCTCAGACTAGGACACAGGACTACTACCAGAATGCTTGCGGGAAAAACCTTGGGAAAAACACTGACGTGATCATGTTTTCCGAGACATGGCTCGACGAACGAAACCTATCGAGCCAAATGTTTGGTACTTGTTATGAAGTTCTCCGAACTTACCGTAACCCTACCAACAGTTCCAAGTTATCTGGAGGAGAAGAACTCATTGCTGTTCATAGGCGTTTCAAGGCACAGCAAATTGAAGATACATCCTGGGCCAGTATCGAAAAAGTGTGTGGGCAAATCAAGCTATTGGATCAAGCTGTTAGATACAGGTATACCTCGATAGTACGTACATGAACTTTCTGACTTCAAATCGAAATTACATAAATACTACGTGGTTGTAACGAAAATCTAACACAACCAAAAGACATAGCAAAAGATTTCTCTTTATTTTGGATATGTAAGTTTTCAGATACAAACAGTAGTTTTTATGCAATTGCGGTTTGAAGTGCAAATGTTGATGTACGTACTATCGAGGTATACCTGTACTCGCTATTCCTGTGTGTGTTTCCACCGCGTGATGTTGCGTTAGTCAAAAATCATGCTTAATCGCTATATGCAATACCGTCTCAAGTAGATGCTGTGGACGAGATTATTGTGATACAGTGAGTCCAAAAAGTATTCGTCTAGTTGCATGCATTTTAGAAAATGTGAAATCAGTGCCTTAGCACGTGCAATCTTATGATTTTTTTTTTGTCAAATTAGGTAGTAGATTGAATAATACAGCATAGCCATTAAAATTTTTATATAAAACAAATACTTGGTTGAGAAATAAATAAAAACTCATAAATTTAACATTTATGAAACCTCAAAAAGTATTCGTCTACCCCTGTCTACTCTACCGTTAGTCACGTTAAAACGTGTTTGTGAGAGTAAACTGTGACTTCTAAAGCACGCACACTCTCGTGATGTCTAACTGCACTCAGCCAGTGACAGATCACTGTGAGTTTTGTTTTGTTTTCGCCCGGAGTGGAAAGTAAGAACAGCCATGGGTCGTAATGGAAAAGAGACGAGTCCTGAGGAGAGAAAACTTATCCTGCGCCTACACAATCAATGTAAATCATCTTAGGAGATTGCACAGAAACAAAAGCGTTCACGAAAATGAAAACGGACCATGAACTAGTTCACGTTTCATGATTTTACCCAAAACGTAACCGTTCCCGAATACGATTCAATTCACGGTGTATTTTGCTTGTTCTCAATCATGACTGCAATTCACGGATCCGACGGATTTTTCCGGTGCAGACTAGCAGGCCCGTTCGACCGTTCAATCGGTGATTGATCGCATCTCTGTCACAAAATCTATTGAAAACAAACGTCGTAGCGGTCGTCCTCGAGCGTTAACCGATCATGACGAGCGGTTTATTGTGCGGGAAGTCCGGAAAAATCCGAAACTCAGTGCACCCAAGCTGGCCAGTGAATTAGAAAGAAGAGGAACGAAGGCATCTACCAACACAATCCGAAATACTTGTAAAAAGTATGGATACAACGGCCGGGTAGCTCGGAAGAAGTTTTGGGTGAGTAAGGTAAATCGCCAGAAGCGGCTGAAATTCGCCCTGGAGTACCAAATGAAGAAGGAAGACTTCTGGAACCGAGTCATATTTTCGGACGAAAGCAAGTACAACATATTTGGATCGGATGGACGGCGTATGGTGTGGCGGAAAAGAATACAGAAATGGAACCGCAGAATCTCATACCAACGGTGAAGCACGGCGGGGTTCTGTAATGGGGTGTGGGGGTGCATGAGTGCAGCGGGCGTGGGAAAATTACATTTCATTGAAGGGATTATGGATCACAAGATGTACATCCGCATTTTGAAAGAAAACTTGAGCAGCAGTGCTGAAAAATTGGGTCTGAAAGGGACGTACATCTTCCAGCAGGACAACGACCCGAAGCATACGACCGAGAATACTCGACTGTGGCTTCTATATAACACCCCAAGTCAACTCAAAATGCCCCCTCAGAGTCCTGATATCAACCCTATAGAGCATCTGTGGAAGATCCTGGATGATGAAATTAGAAAACGTCACATTTCCAACAAGCAGGAATTGAAACAGGCTTTGAAAGAAGAGTGGGACAAAATCCCATCCTCCGTTACGGCTAATTTGGTCAGCTCAATGTCACGAAGACTCCAGGCAGTCATCAATGCGAAGGGGAACCCAACAAAGTACTGATTTGACGCCGCTTGACATCTGTTTTGGCCGAAAAATTCGTGAAAACTTCTATGGACGAATACTTTTTGAGCATAAATTTAGCACAATGTTATGTTTTGTTAATTTTGATATTATTGTTGTTTTGTTTTTCTGATTGGTTTTTAATAAAAAACATGAATTGGAAGATGTGTAAACCGAGTATCCCGGTAGTTCAAATTTCCCATGCATATCACGGCCTATTTTCGCATTTCATCATCATCATCATCATATATATAATAGCCCTGTTTGTCTGTCCGGTGACTAGCCAACCAGACGCAGCACGCGGGGAAATTCTCACAAAAAATAAAATCTCCACGAAACGTCAAAATTCAAAAACAAACAGTCCTCAACCGCTCGCAATGAGATGCCAGTTGTAAATATGGTTCTCAAAATCGATCGACAAAAAGACCAGCGGCGATATAATGCGGCAACCGCTGACGAAGTTGCGATGATTTTCGTCAATGAGGATGGTGAGCCACCGTTCAACAGGGACATCCGAATCTACCCGAAAAATCCGGTTAATTCGCAACAGCAGTTTCTGAATCTTAGCATCATGAGCTTGAATCTGGATCCGATGGCGTATGCATTGTTGTATCCGTATGGCGAACCAGGATGGCAACCATAATTGGCGGTGTAATGCGTACGAGAATGCACAACTTAACCGTATTAGGACCAACGTAACTATGTTGCAATATAAAGTTGCTCAGACGGCAATACGCACTGCAGAATTTAACCCCGTAATGAACGCTGGCAAACTAACCCAGCAATGGTTGGTAGATTCCTATCTTCAAGTAGAAGCTAACAACCTTAACTATATTAGGTATATTAGTAACTGTAACTGATATATTAATCAATAAATTACATTACATTAGGCAAAACCAGCGACGACTCCGAGCGGAACAGTATCAGGGGCTCACTGATCATGTGGAGAATTTGGCAGCCGATGGGAATGTTGCAGCCGGCGTCCCGGTGATTCTTCCCTCGAGTTTTGAAGGATCACAGAGAAATATGCATGAAAGGTGCAGCGACGCGATGTCCCTATTTGCAAAATTTGGAGCTCCAGACCTTTTCATTACGTTTACGGCTAACCCTAATTGGGCAGAAATTGTTGACAATCTCCACCCCGGAGAAACCACCTCCGATCGACCCGATTTGGTGGTTAGGGTATTTACGATTAAACTAGCCGCTTTGATGACCTGTGGAAAATACAAACTGGGACGATCGAAAGCCTACGTGTACTCGATCGAGTTCCAAAAGCGAGGACTTCCCCATGCGCACATTTTAATAACATTACCAGCGGAGGACAAATTTACAACGGCTGAGCGGATTGATGCATTTGTAAGTGCGGAAATACCAGCGACTACACAACCAAGTCTACGCGAAATTGTTTTGAGGTTCATGATGCATGGCCCATGCGGACCTTCTAATCCAAGAGCAGTATGTATGGAAAACGGTACGTGTAAAAAGGAATTCCCCAAACCTTTCACCCACACGACAACATTTGACTCGCATGTGTATCCGTCATATCGTCGACGCATGATGGAATCCGTAACAGTACGCGGTAGTCAAATGCACAACTGCAACGTTGTGCCGTATAATGCATTTTTGACCTTGCGGTACAATGCACATATTAATGTCGAGGTGTGTACATCCTTACATGCAGTCAAATACATATACAAATATATCTATAAGGGATTCGACTGCGCCAATGTCGCTATTACTGCAGTTAATCAAACGGAAGCTCAATACAATGAGATAACCAATTTCATTGACTGCCGATACGTGAGTGCCCCAGAAGCTATGTGGCGTCGACTAGAATCGAAAATGCACGCACGTTCTCATACGGTCACCAGACTGCCAGTTCATCTACCTAATCAGCAACGACTTATTTTTGAGGAAGGCCATGAAGCAGAAGCACTCGAAGAAGCGCAGTCCAATAGAACCAAGCTTGAAGCATGGTTCCAACTTAATAGTGAGGACCCTACTGCACGGCAATTTTTGTATACGGATATTCCACAAAATTATGTGTATAAGGAAAAAAATGGGTGAAACGAATAAGAGCTGGACCTATGGTAGTTTCCAGCATGTACACTGTTAGCGCGAGAGACTAAGAACGCTTCTATCTACGTCTTTTATTGTTGCACGTAAAGGGTGCTACAAGCTTTGCAGCACTTCGGTCATATGATGATGTTGTTCACGTTACGTTCAAGGCAGCCGCTTCTTCAAGAGGACTCCTGGAATCTGATGAAGAATGGGACCGTTGCCTTAGAGAAGCTGCTGTATACGAAATGCCAATGACAGCTACGAGACACTTTTGCTTTCATCTGTATTTTTGCCAACCATCCAGTGCCATTGATTTGTGGAATAAATACGTCAACTACATGGCTTTAGATTACATGAGGACTGACTCCAACGATTGTGCCATCAATAAAGCACTTCATGACATCGATGCACTTCGTGTCTACAACTTGGTCTGCCAATACCAACTGGATCCTCACCAGCTGTACCACAGCAGTATGATGTTGCAACAGGGACACGTATGGGTGCAGACCAAATATCCATGCTCAACGAACATCAGTCGGAGGCGTTCAACAAAATCATAGCTGCGGTAGAAGACGAGCACATTCAACAGCGATGCTTCTACGTTGATGGCCCAGGCGGTTCTGGAAAAACATTTCTCTATACAACATTAATGGCATTTGTCAGAGTTAAGCAATTATTGAGACCTTCCTTAGTGTATTGTTAGTGTGTAGCTGGTAGACGTGCTATTAAGCAAGACCACGCTGAAGGTGCCTGAGTTCGATTCCCGGTCGGTGCAGGAACTTTTCAGGTTGGAAAGTTTCTTCACTTCCCTGGGCATTAAGTGTCATCATGCTTGCTCCACTTTGTATACTCATGCGAAAATGATGACTGTTGAGCAGGCCCTGTCTCAGCGAGGATGTAGCGCCAGAAAGAAGAAGAAAGAAATTATTAGTTTTACCCGTAACCAGTAGAGTTGGAATGTAACTGTAATTGTTTATGCTTACAGGTGCTGGAAAAGTTGTTTTGCCATTTGCAACGACTGGAATTGCAGCGACACTTTTGGCAGGTAGTAGAACGGTTCATAGTGGTTTCAAGCTCCCCGTTCCGCATGTGGACACATCCGTTTCCTCGATGAGATTAACATCCCCCGAAGCTGCTGCTATTCGCGCAGCATCACTCATCATAATCGATGAAATAACGATGTTGTCAACGTAAGGACTGAATTGCATAAACCGACTGTTACGAGACATAATGCTAAAATCAGCAACCATTTGGTTGAAAAGTTTTTGTAGTTGGTGGAGATTTCCGCCAAACTTTGCCTGTTGTCATCAGAGGAACTCGAATTGATGTTTTTGAGTGTTGCATCAAGTCCAGCTCGCTATGGAAACACTTCCTACAGTTAAAATTGATAACCAACATACGATGTAGGGGCTGGATGCTCACAATGAATGGCTCCTTCAGGTTGGATCTGGAAACACTCATCAAGTGCCAAGTTTGAACGATGAGAATGTGCTCGAGATACCTCAACACATGGTAGCGACTGAGGATTTAATAAAATGTGTTTGGATCTGATGTTCAAGCAATGTCGGTTCAAGATTTGTCAAAGCGCATCATCGTGGCTCCGACAAATGCGCATGCGCTGGCGATGAACCGGAACATCATTGACATGATAAATGGAGAACCAATGGTTTATTATAGTGCAGATTCTGTTGTTACGGAGGACCCAAGCGATGCCACGAGGTATACTCCTGAATTCCCTCATGAACAAACGCCATCCGGAATGCCTCCGCATACCCTGGTACTGAAGAAGGGAGTGAACGTCATGCTGTTACGAAGCTTGAATCCGCGAAAAGGGCTTTGCAATGGAACAAGACTGGTTATTGTGCAACTCGATAGAAGCACAATTACTGCGAGTTTTTATCTCGGAGTGTAATCGCGGAGACGTTGTGATGATCCCAAGAATAGATTTGGCTCCAAGTGACTCTACATTACCGTTTATTCTACTATTCTACTATTCTATTGGCAATTTCCAATCATACCAGCATATGCTATTACGATCAATAAATCGCAAGGAAAGACATTTGATCATGTGGGAATTGATCTTCAGTCGACGGTATTTTCTCATGGGCAACTATACGTTGCTTTGTCACGATCTCGGAACCCTAATCAGGTAAAAGTTCACATCGAACCTAATTCACAGCAAGGAGATCTATTGAGGGATGGTCGTCAGTTTACACGCAATGTGGTCTTCACCGAAGTTTTTCAGATGTAAATATAAGGTGCATTGAATTCATCGAATAAAAAACTCTATTCAAAACGTAGAAAAATGTAATGCTTTTCTTATTTAATCTACAAGCGTGAATAACACATGAACCGTTTATATTGAAAAAAAAAACACTTGCCACGGGCGCTACTGCGTCCACAAATAAACTAGTTACTCATAATCGTGCAGCTAGACGAATACTTTTTGGACTCACTGTAGGCGATCCTGGTTTCCTGCTCTTGACAGTTCACCCAAAGAATAGTGTTCTCCAAACTTGGTTATGATAAATTTTACACTTGCGTGATGATTTTCAAACCACTTCGCCAATTCTCGCATAGTTACACCCATTTCACGTAGCCATTTGTCCAAAACCTTAAATGTCTCGTGCTTTTCAATGTGCAACATTTTGAACACGAAGAATTTAAACCGTTGCAAACAAGAAAACAAACAAAACATAACAGTCGAACGCACAGCGTGCTATGATGGACACATTAAAATCATCACAAATGCACGCGTTCAATGCAAATGAACGTGGATAGCTTATTTTCGATACATTATTTTTTTCCCTTTTGAACCGATTTAAACCTACGCTAAGGCAGTATTCAGCGCAGTTTTTTTTATTTTGAACAATTTACAAAACATTAACGAAAATATAAATGTTTGAAAAGAGATTAACTAACTTCCATAGCATTAATTATTTTAAAGTAGTCCGCGTGATTTGTTTTCGAATTTAATCAACTTCGTTTTGATTTGGTTGGTTCTAATTAAGGCTCATTCAACTATTCAAAATAATTCTAAAAAGTTTCCAGTTTACATGAGTCAAAAGCTTGTTCGTGGAATAAAAAAAAAGCTTGTTCGTGGAACAATAAATAAAGAAAGATGCCCCTGAACATCTGAAACGGAAGTATAAAAGCAAATTCTTTGAAAAATATCTGGTCTGGTAAGCAATATGTCCTGTTGGCAAAAATCTCAGATTTTCACAACCACAGGTACCGTAAATGCTGAGATTTACCAGCAAGAATGTCTCAAAAAGCGGCTCTTACCTTTTCTGAGAAAACATGCGACTCAATATTTGTCTGGCCAGATTTGGCCAGCTGTCATTACGCTAAAGATACAATCACTTGGTATGAGAAAAATAGCGTTACATACGTTCCCAAGGATTGTAATCCACCAAATTGTCCACAGCTCCGCCCGATTGAGACATACTGGTCAATGGTCAAGAGAAACCCCTAAAAACTTGGTGGAGAGGTTTCAATGATCCAGGAATTTCGCGCTAAGTGCCGTACTGCTTCGAAGAAAATTAACAAGGGCACCGTGCAAAGATTGATAAAATGAGTGAACCAGAAAGTGCGCGCAACAGCTTATGGAAGTAAATCCACATAAATCTATATGCAGTAGTGTTGAGTATTACATTTATCTATGAAATGAAACAAATAATATGAATCAAAAACATGCTGTTGTTTTTCTAAAATATGTTTTGTATGTCTGGATTTGGTTTCGATCCTTCAGGTAAACCAATGCCTGTCATGATCCATTTCCATTATGTGTGAAAGTCGTTTCCAAAGTTCATAGAATCACAGTAAAGTAGCAAAACTTCAAGACAGATTGAAGAATTGCTACAAAATCACATAACTACAGCGACGTAACTTTAGCAGAAATGACAAAACACGACTAGAACACCGAAAAAAAAGAGCTAAACAACGAAGAACTTGCAGAATCAGCTATCCACAATTTTTCAATGTTTGTTCGAAGCCCGAAAGGAGAACGTAGCGTTTTTGGGTCCACAGAAGGACATAAACTTAGTTCGCAGAACTTCATAGAGTTCTAACATATTCATCGGAACTACAACGACTTTCAATCAGAAAATTCAGGCCTAAAGGGTGAAATATGACCCCAAAAGGAAAATAGCTGTATAAAATCACAGCCGATATAAAAGTGTACACTGTCAGAAGTAAATTTGTTAACCATCACTTCTTTTATCTGAGAAAAAACATATGAGTTTAATGGCTAATTGACTATCTAGAACATCCTGAAGTTGAGTTCAGGAAGTTCAGAAAGAAAAATTAAATGCCGTATTAACAGTTTATAGCATTGTTTTATAATATGGTACATATGCATGCCTATTATTGAGTTCTCGTTGATAAACGTTAAATATTCTGAATCTTTCTGGAATGTTCTAGTTTATCCTGAATGTACTTGAGTTCAGAACTTCAGATCTATAGTTGCAACAGTAGCATTTTGGGTTTTATAATGTTATAATTTATATTTAAACATATTGAATGAACACTACGGAAGGTCAACAGTCATCATTCGATATTTTTGTGATATTTTAGCTCATTCAAGCTGTTCTTGAGCTCAGAACATAAGATCTACAGTTGTAACAGTAGGTATTTGAAATATGCAAAGGGATCATAAGTATTTAACAATATTCATTGAATAGTGCGGAAGGTTAACAGGCATAATGCGACAATCTTGGGATATTCAAAGCCATCCAAACTGTCCTTAAGTTCAAAACATAAGATCAACAGTGTAGCAGTTGTTTGGGCTACGATATGTTTCCAAACATACTCAATAAGCCTTCTGGAAGGTCAAGTGCCAATATTTTATAAATTTATGATCCTGTAGGTAGTCCAAACTGTCCTGGAACTTAGAACTTGAAACCTTCAGTAGTAACAGTAGCATTTTGGACTATACAAAGTTACGTTACGTATTCAATCATACTCAGTGAATATTTTTGAATATAAAAATTAATAAAAAAAGTTCGAATGGTCTAGGATAGAGCCCTGGCGTTCAGAACATAAATTCACCCTTTTAACAGTTATTTTAAGGCAATAGAAAGAAACTGTATATTTTCAAACATATCCAATTATTAGTTATAAAAGTCAACAAACATTAAAAAAAAAATATTACATGTTCTAGGTCATCAAAACTATCCTTGAGAACGAAAGATCTACAGTTGTAACAACAGTTTTTTTGGCTATACAAACCTACGACGTGTATTGAAACATAGATTGAATATCTTAGAAGAACAACACACATTTTCAGAATTTCTTCGGATGTTCTAGATTTCTAGGTTCAGGAAGACGACTCCACCACCTAGACCCTACATATGGCTCTAAATAACACATATACCGGGACCAACGGCTTTACTTCCCTTCCGAAGGAAGGCGTGACCAGATTTTTTCAAACCAAAAAAACCCCCCGACCTTGCCTGGGGTTGAACCCAGACCTACTGGGGTGCCAAGTAGCAAACACGCTTACCACTACACCACCGACGCCGGCGTCCAGGAAAATTTGTTCGGCATAGAATATCCCAAGATTATCTCATAATGTATTTAGGTTCGATGCATTTACTGAATGTTATTGAATATACAGGGTGTTCGGTTCCTGTGCAAATAAGTGCAAATAATTTAAGGGGTGATAAAAGATTATATTTGAAAAAAAAAATTGTTCTGCTTGCCAGAAATTGGCTCTAACTCTCAAACAATGCCATTTAACAAAAAACTGTTACCTTCATCGGATAGCTTGGTAAAATTCCTACTTAATAGTATCCTTTTTATTTTAAGTAAGTTTCATTTAGACACATTTTAGGAATAAATTTTCTACGGATTTTCCCTTATTATTTAAAAAAATACTTAATAATGTTTATTCTTTTGTCAAACCAAAAGATACCTCTCATACCGCTCTACAACTCTCTCTTTGACACCAACGTTCTATCTTGTTTAGTTTTGTCGCAATTCCGTACTAAATCAAATCTGGTTGGGTCGTTAATCAACGGTTGCGTATAACACGAATTCAACCCCACCGTGCATTGCTGTTGACATCTGTTTGCAGCGCGCATAGCACACTTGATCGCCACGTGGAGTGCCGGTATAACAAAAAAAAAACAATGCTGCGGACGGTTCAATTGAACGCATGATGAATAATTGAAAATGTCCTTTTTTTCTCGATACCAGTTTGGATCAGTTCATTGAACTAATTAGGTATTTTCCAATGATTAATCAAATTAAAACACTGATCTTCGTTTCTTTCATAAATTTATTTCAATAGTTGCTCAATGTGTCCTCAATTTTCTTGGATGCAGTACTTGATCCTCCTTCAGGTCTCTTCCACAAGATTTATATTATTCAGGTTTGAACTTCAGGATAGTTTGGTCGAAAAAATATTTCCAACTTTTTTATATCAATTCTATGTTATTGTATGTATGTATGCATGTAAAAGATACCACTCATCGTTGCAGGCACAGCCATAAGACAGTGGATCGTCATCTACGAATGATTTGATCAAGTTCGACAGCTGCCTGTATTCAATTTAACACTGTCTGAAGGGCCAAAAACGGATGGGCGGACCCGTAAGCAGAGACATTTACGCGTAATCCGCGGGATAATGAGAATCTCCTTCCAATGCTAGAATCCTACAACCTAATGTCGAACAAGCAATCAAACGTGAGGACTTCCCAATGAGCGGGTAGAAGAGCTCGCCATCAATTCACGAAATGTTAATGACAGGGAGTTGGCAATTCCACTCTCCCCATCCAAATCGCTTCAATCCGGTGCTCTGATGGTCCCTTCCCAACCCTTTTTATTTGATGTATAATATAGTGATGTAGAGTATTTTTCTTTATAATAATCTTAACTTCCTGGTCTACCATTTACTCTCAGTATACTTTTCATTTTTCAGTTTTTTAAATTTTTAATAATAATTTTATTATGATTATAAAAATATGCAGTAATGATATGATGAAAATAATACGATGTTGTAATGACATACAAATAATATACATATTAAAATAAAATGCAGCTATTTGCCTCTTCTGCTGCGAAGATATAAACTCTGAAATGTCGAAAATTTCTAAAGTGATGTAATGAAGGAAAGTTTGTCACCGGGCAGGCTGCAGAATGGCAAAGGAAATTTAAGCTAACAGTAAGCCGAAATAAATTTCATATGATTATGACTACTGCCCAAAAGGGGAAACTTAACAAATCCACAAAAAAAAAGAGAAAAAAAGGAAGAAAATTTGAATTCTCCGATAACTCTTGAATCCTACTAGGCCCATGGATAATTATTTATAACTGTGCAATAGAAAATGAAGGATCATAAACAATTTTAGTTTTTAAATCATTAAATTTGTTTGGATAAAGAAGGAAAAAAAAATATAGTAGAATCTGTAGTATGGCCTAAAACCGCATAAATGTAGAGCTGAAATAGCATAAAAAATATTGCGAAAGGGTGTTATAATACAAAATGATAACAAAAATTATATCTGAACTGTCGGCATGTCTGCTGGTTGTGGTCCTGCTGCAATTGTAGACAGACCTGCATTATCATTGTCATTAAGGAAAAAATAATTTAAGATTACTATACAATACTTGGGAACTCTATGGATGATCTGAAATTATATACCGTATAAAGAATACTTCCATTTTTCGAAGTGCCTACATCGCCTTGGTGCGACTGCCACCTAATGTATAGTTGACGCGATACAGCGTTTCTTACTCAGCCGCTGTTTGAGCCGCACCTCCTTGGTGGACAGACGCTCGACACGCACCTCCTCAATCTAGCTGAAGTCAGAAGGACAACAGTGCCCAGGCTGCACTTCCAGCTAAGTACGCAACCCTTAGCTGGCGGTATTTGTCATCTATAGACCCATGGAAGCATGAGGTAGGAATTTGTGAGCACCAGAGCTATGTTGCGGGGACGCACGCTCCTTTGCGACTCACCATTTTCCAGCCCTTCTATCAATTCTATGTTATTCAGCACGAAATCAATCAGAACACACCAGAACACACAAAGTGCATGCATAATAAAGCTAGAAAAAAATTAGGGGAGAGTAATTAAAGAATGTACTCGCGATAAATGGCGTGCACAAAATGTTCACCAAAATTCGACCTCTTATCGGAATCTTTTGAAACTTGGAAAAAATAAAGATCAACTAATGAACTATGATTTGAAATAAACAATTGGTAATAATTTATTCCAACACGTTCCTAGCATAGTCACAATAAGCAGGATCAGTAGAGTAGAGCCCTTGTGATCCATCAGGAATGGCAAGAGGCACTTTTGAAGACCCTCTTACTTATACAGGGTGCGTGACAAATGTTTGCAATAAATTACATGTTTTAGAAAAATTGAAATTTATTTCATTCTAAAAATATCACCAGCCCTTTCGACGACTGCCAAATCATACAAAGTCTACCAGCACCATGATTTTGACTCCTCATGCCAGAAAAGAAACATCTCCAGTTTTGCTGAAAATGTGCTACAGGCTACAGAAGCACAATTCTTCATTTCTTCATGTTATTGGAAAACAAACTACATTTCAGCAAAATTCCTCACGACAACGCAAAAACAACGCGAAACGTAAATTTTAAGTTTGTTTAAAATTATTACAGCGGGATTTTCTGAAATGGTAAATGAGCTAGACTACCCGAACAACAATGGCAGCACAGCCGAAAAACTTTCCAAACCCAAATTTTGAAATTAACGAAACCAAACTTAGAATATTACGAAACCAAATACTCAATTTCACAAATTAACACATGTGACTTTTAACAAACAGAACAAAAAACGTGACAGCTCACGCAAAACTCAAGCGCCCGCGGGCAGCGTTTTCTGCGATCCATTTCACGACTCCCTCGAGGTGAGTATTTGAGAAAAGTCGGGCAAAATTTGAGAAGTACAAAAGATGGAAAAAATCTCACTGCTAAGATCGGAGAGAGTTTCTGAACAAATAAAAGATGTATTCGCAAAAAATGACACACACAAAAATGTTAACCAATTTCGATCTTTTATTGCATTCCTTTGAAACTTGTAGAAAATGAAGATCATCTAATGATCTTAGATTTTAATTATTTATTTCACTCTAATTCTTTTCCTATTTCAAATTCTCAAAAGAAATTCATGACTCCGCTCATTAAGTTTTGAACTTTTTCCATCTGTTTGATCACTGTCATGCTGACTTGCCTCTGGTTTTATTCATGTTTGATTATTTCAACTATTCCGGCCAATTTATGATGATTCCGGTGGACTCGTGCCTTTTGGCATATTCCTAGAATTATGCGTAAGGCAAGATTGAGCCAAAATAGAGAAGAACCCTTATTTTTCAGGAATGATAAAAACTACTTTATAAGACACTCTTGCTTAAGGAGTGTATCGAAAATAAGCTATCCACAAACTTTCTTTCAAATTATGTTGAAAACCGATATTTTATTCATACAAAAAATTGATCCTTTATTGTACGAGGTTAAACTTGAACATAATGAAGACCGGATGAAATTTAAGTTCATCCTTCACGAATTTTCGAACTTTGGATCGAATGCTCTTCATCAAGTTCCGGACAAGTGTTGCATCGCATTTTTTGGACGCTTGAGCCCAAATTTTTTTGAACTCCTGCATGTTCCCAGCTGCCTTACCAGTCCACAGTGGGGAATCGCTGGTCATTAATCCAAAATACAAAATTCACGTTGAAGGCTTTTTTGTATTTTTTCTGTAATAATACACTATTGACATTTTTAAATCCAAATTCTTGAAGTGATTGGACTGAATTTGAGTTCTGTACGATTTTTTGAAGTATGTCACCTCTGTGTTTTTAGCGATTTTTTGAACAAAATTATAAATATTACATAATTCGCTAGAGCTCTACCATTGACTTTAATTAAGATGGTGTTCAAGAGAAAGTTCCTTGAAATAAAATATAGAACAAATCTGCATCATTTTTTTTATTTTGAATAGTACAAAAATTTAGTAAAATTTGAATTTAAACTAAAAAAGTGTGATTTTTTTGTGAAAACCATGCAACAAAACTATGAAGCCCGGGTTCGCCCGGGTTGGGGTTAGTTGTAAATATTAGATAAAAATGTTAGTTTTCAAATGCACATCGGCTTTTGTAGCGCAGACTTGCGCAGAGTATTGATATTTTTGAAAGAAAAGATAGGGTTTTTGGCTATTTGCGCCTTTTTTGAATATTTGACAAGATTTATCTCTTCTGGAGCGCTTCAAGCATCTCATGTTCAATTGCTTCAAAAGTAATCATATCAACAATAACCTATTTTGAGTATGCACTACTCTCTTAGCTTGTCAACAAACTGTGGTATTACCGAGAATTTTGTTTTTGTGTGAAGATTGAACAAACTGATCGCTATTTTTTGTCACACCCCTATTCATCTCTGTTCCGTATTACTAAGCAACTGAAAGAGCGTTCTGTTCATCAAGCATCAAATCTTTAATTTGTATCTGGCTGCTAAAGGCTATATTCTGAGCCAAACTGTATTATTGAAGTGCTTGTGGTACCCAAAGTAACTGTGAATATGGATAGTGAAATTGCAAGTAAGTTGTTATGGTTATTTCCTCAGAATTGTCAGTCGTTTATCTGAAATAAATGTGATGGTCTGGCTAAACTATTTCTGATGAACACTGCTTTTTATGATTTTAAACAGATATATGAAGCGATGAAACTTCAAGGATCGCTAGAAAAGGTGAAGGCAGCAGCAATCAACTGTTTTCCGTTGGATAAGGATAAGGAGTTCGATAGTTTTTGGAAATCATTCAATAAGAAATTTCAGCACTCGCAAACGAAGCGTAACCGATTTGTGTCAGACCATCCGGAATGGCTGGACGATTGTGCATTACCACCTTCAAAAGAACCGTCACCGAGAGCAAAACCTTTGAAATTCTTTGATGAGTGTAGTAATCGAACAAAACGACGGAGAACTGAAGAAATGAGAGCTAATCATTCTGCAAATGACTTTGCCGCTGAGATGATGATCCCAATGCTGTTGATCCCAATAACAATCCCACACAAATTATACCTGAAAAAACGTTGTCTATTATGGTAAAGGCAAAATTGTCAAGACACGAACATGAAATCATAAGTGAACCAGTAAAGGACAGATACGAAAATTCATTTAAAATATTTATTTTTCGCAAGTTACAAAGAATTCCGTCGTTTCAGATACCCACCGTATTATCAAGTGCAAAAAGCAAAACAGGAATGCTATCCCCCACAAAACGCATTCGTCGTCACTGAAAGCATTGTTAAGATTGAACTCAGGCCATTATCAACAAAACCGCTTAACGTTTGCCGCTATTGCGCTAGGATCAAATTGATCTTCGATAACAATACGGTAAGAAGGAGCATTGTACGCTGATTGCCAAATGGGACTGTGACGATGCCTCGGGGCTCACAGAGTACAAACAAGAGTTCAAATTCGAACCGAATACAGATTCTAGTATATTTTATACTTTATTTTATACTAATTATACAACTTGCTAATAAGGCAGACAACATTTTTTTGGGTCCATTCAAATATTACATAGCATCAGAGATGGTATAAACAAATCTGACATCACCTAACGCACTATATTTTATGAAAAAAATATGGGACTATCAAAGCACTTTTAAAAAGCCTTATTTTTGTGTTACGTAATATTTGAGTGCGTCCTAATGGAAAAGACACCTCATGTATGGATTCAGCGACCCAAAATTAGTAAAGAAACACGTGTTTTTACTGATTTGGAGACATTTTTATGCATGGCCAGCTTTTGTATGGAGTCGCCCCACTGTGCAGTCTTCTTGAAGACCCTTTTCACGATTGCCCAGTAACGTTCGATGGGTCGAAGCTGAGGGCAATTTGGTGGATTGCTATTTTTCTCAACGAAATCTATACCCTTTTCCGCAAGCCAATTGAGAGTGGTTTTGGCATAGTGAGCCGACGCTAAATCCGGCCAAAACGCTGGAGGTGTACTATGCTTCTTATATAAAGGCAACAATCTCTTCTGGAGACACTCAGATCGATAGATTTCCGCATTTATAGTTCCGGTAGTGTAAAAAATGGTTGACTTCAAACCACAGGAACATATTGCTTGCCATACCAGTACCTTTCGACCGAATTTCTCCACTTGAATCGACCTGTCCGCATCGCTCACATCCTCCCCAACGACGGCAGTAAAGTATTGTGGACCTGGAAGGGTTTTTGAGTCCTCCTTTACATAGGTCTCATCGTCCATCAAAACGCATGCATCCGCATGCATCAAAGACGCGAATACACTTTCCGGGCCCTTGTTGCTGCTCGCGTCTTCTGTTCTGCACTTTGTTTCGAGATTTTCTGCTTCTTGTAGGTCTTCAGGTGGGTTCGCCTCTTGATACGCTGGATCATTCCGACACTCGTTCCTGCTTTTTTGGCCAAATCACGTATTGACATTGATTTGTTCTTCATGATTAGAGATACCACTTTCTGCTCCAGTTTCGTTTTGGAAGAACCGGGTTTTCTGCCTCTTCCTGGTAGCTCATCCAAAGAATAGTGTTCCCCAAACTTATGAATGATGATTTTAACACTCGCATGATGAATTCCAAACCGCTTCGCCAATTTTCGCATAGTAATACCCTTCTCACTTAGCCATGTGTCCAGAACCTTAATTTTCACTTCCTTTTCAATGCGCGACATTTTGAAAACGCAGAATTTGAACCGCACAAACAAGTAAACAAAAGAATGCTGACAGTCAAACGCACAGCATGCAGTGTTCAGTGCATAAAAAACGATTAAAAATACATGCGTACAACGCAAATGTATGTGGATAGCTTATATTCGATACACTCCTTATATGTTTCATGATTTATAGTCCCTGACAAATTGGGGTAAAACTCATTTTGTCACAGTATCCAAAAGGCGCTAAAGCTAGAAGGGTACAATGGGCGGGACATGCTGTAAGAATGTCGGACAACAACCATGCAAAAATGCTGTTTGCCTCGAATCCAACCGGTACAAGACGCAGAGGAGCGCACCGAAGTAGGTGGCTAGTGTGGGACATTCGAGGAACTGGAGAAGTGCAGCCAACACCCGAGTTTTATGGAGAAATATCGTGACGCAGGTGCGGTACTAATAGGACGTTGGATCAACATATAGTAAGTAAGTAAGTTATTTTGCCACAACCGCAAAATGCCTGGCAGATATGAAATTTCCTGGTAAATTCTGACATTTTCTTCGTCCGAACTTGAACTTGACGACGGAATATTCTTCTCCGGATAGTTGGCGGAAGTCGGCCTTATCGTAGATTTAGTCGTTCATCACGATGCAATGTGGATTGGCGATTGGGTGGATTGGGTGTATAGCTTTCGGGCACGAGTCTTATCAGCGACATTTTGCTTCTCATTACTGTATAGGCCCGTTCACTTTGAGCATGAGCATGAGCACGATTAACCGCCCGAGGTCGATACTCCGTGGTTGCCAGATCAGCTGTTATTACACAGAGAACCAACATACGATGCTTGGGACTAATATACATCTCCAATGTGTAAAAACTGGTTATCCCAAACTAAGGCAATACCGGCACCGGCCCCGCCAAAATACAGGTCAAGTTAGGAAAGGGTAGGAATATGTTGACGTGAAACTCGCTTTATTGGAAGCCGCAGAGTCCACTGGAATTTTGAATAACAGGATTGGGTTGCAGCAGGGTTCGTTTTGGTTCACGATAAGCTGTCTAGTGAATATTTAAACATAAGTACAGATTTCAGATTTGGACCGGTTTAAACCAACAGTAAGGATGCTATTGGGGCCACTCACAGAGTGTGGTAGTGATTTATATAGGGAAAACAATTATCACGATTAATTGTGTACCTCTCCACTGACCCATCTCACCCGGCTAACCACCACTTCTCATGCTCACTCGATCACTCGCGCAACGAAACAATAAACAAAACACTACGCCCGATAACAAAATATTGCAGAACAAAGTATCGACTCAACCTATTCAACCGACTCAACCGATGGTTGACGCAAACCTATTATAAACAAAGTTCACTAATATAGATACAATGGATAACAATATCCTGTCTTGCTGTCCTCGAGAGCACTTATCACTTTCTGAATTTTTGGATTTTTCGTTTGACGTTTTCTTCATCAATCTTCGTTTACTTATTGGAGTGAACCATCCGAATCACCACAAAATTTTTGCGAATAATTTTGCACAAATTTTACACTTTGCATTATCAATGATAATATTTCATTTTTCAATATTTCTCAAATAATCTACAATTCGAATTGAAACGGAGTCCAAATTCGAGTAAACGCTCTCTTATTTTTCACTGCAGTAATAAACACGAAGATGATGTATAAAAAATGGACGCGTTCCTTACAAGTCCGTTGCCATTCTTAGAATGGTAGTCAATATCACTTTTATACCAAAATCAAATCACTTTGTAGGATACAAAACTACGTCAAAACATCGAGTTTGAGAACCGATTCAAACAAACAACAAGAATGCCGTTGGGATCACTCACAAGTGTGGGTGGTTTATTTCAGTAGGGTTGAAAAAATACTTTCACAGAATAAGTCTGAGAACCGATTCATACTAACAATAGTGATGCTGTTGGGGTCACTCACAAGTGTGTGTGGTTCACTCCAGCACACAGAAAAATAAAAGCGTTCCCGAAAATGAAAACGGACCGTGAACTAGTTCACATTTTCAGGATTTTTCCCTTTAAATGTTATTTAGTTCATGATAACGTGATTCAGTTCACGGTGTATTTTTGCTTGTTTTCGAATTCATGATAGCAGTTCACGGATCTAGGCACGGTTTTTTTCAGGATACAAAAGTACGTTAAAACATCGAGTTTGAGAACCAATTTAAACCAACAGTACGAATGCCGCTGGGGCCACTCACAAACGTGGATGGATTATTTCAAACCAAAAATTAAACCGAAATTTCGCGCTAAGTTTCATTATCTCTCACAACACTGATATTCGGACTTCTACTCTATGCTACATGATATGGTATTATGTATCTAGCATCGGCCCTTATAACTAACTAATGCCATTTCTGGTTACTGCCAGTGTGGAACTGGGCTCGCCCTAGGTCCACCCTAACAGTTGGCAAAACGTTTTTCTATTCAATCGCGTCGGTTCTCTATCGACATCCCGGATCAAGAAGTTTAGCCGGCGCACAGTGGGAAAAAAAGTGCTCAAAACGCGAAAGAAAGAAAAATGTCCAAGAAATCGAGAGGACGTGGTCTCATTGACCGCACAAAACTGCCTGGGGAGCAAATGAGCTTATTTTATCCCGGTTCTCCTAATATTTCCTAGTTGATCAGATATTTCTTTGCTCTTTGTGACTGAAGATCCACAAAATGATGCTAGTCGTAGAAGGAGAATCTATTGAAGTAGATTTCGTTCACCGCACGGCTCTGTGAATGAAGATATAGCTGATTTTACCCTGATTCCCCTAACATTGTTGTTTTTCATAAATATCTTTGCTCGATGTGATTGAAGAACAACAAAATAAGGCTAGTCCCATGAAAAATTTCCTCTAGAATCGACCAAAGTTAGTTTTGTTCACCGCACGGCTCTGTGAACGTATATGTGGATGATTTTACCCTAATTCCCCTAATATTTTCATGTTTTTCACAATTTTCTTTGCTCGGTTTGACTCAAGACCAATAAAATAAGGCTATTTCTTTAAAAAATTTTCTGAAGAATCGATAAAAATTAGTTTCATTTACCGCACGGCTCTGTAAACGTATATATGGCTGATGTTACCCTGATTCCCCTAATAGTTTTGTGTTTATCATAAATGTCTTTGGTCGGAGTTACTCAAGATCAACAAATAAAGGCTAGTCCTTTGTAAAATTTGCTGAGATATCGATTGAAATTAGTTTCGTACACCGCACAGCTCTGTGAACGAAGATATGGGTGATTTTACCCCGATTCCCCTGATAAGTTTGTGTCATTAAGAGATTGCTTTGTTCGGTGTGACACAAGATCAACAAAATAAAACTAGTCCTACGTAAAATTTTCTAAACATTGATTGGAATTGGGTTTAATAACTGCACGGCTCTGTGAATGAAGATTTGGCTGATTTTACCCTGACTCCCCTAACATTTTAGTTTTTTTTCAGAAATTTTTTGTTCGGTTTTTTTCTAAAGCAACAAAATAGGGTTAGTCTCATATAAATTTCCTGGAGACTTGATTGAAGTTAGTTTCACCACTCTGTGAATAAAGATATGACACATTTTACCCTGATTCCCTTGATATTTTTTTTGTAAATTAGACATTTCTTTGGTCGGTGTGGATCAACAAAGGTCCGTGGTCGGTCAAGATCAACAAAGTAAAGCTAGTCCTATGTAAAATTTTCTAGAAAATCGATTGGAGTTAATTTCGTTCACCGCACAGCTCTGTGAACGAATTTAGGGCTAATTTTACCCTGATTCCCCTAATATTGTTATGTTATCCAGAAACTGCATTGCTCTGTGTGCCTCAAGATCAACATAACTATGCTAGTCCAATGTAATTTTCTGGACAACCGATTGGTGTAAATTTTGTTCACCGCACGGCTCTTAGAACGAGGATATGACACATTTTACCCTGATTCCCCCAATATTTTCGAAATAAAGAAAAAAATAATTATTAGTAAACAGGGCACCGCTCAAACGTCACCGCGGTGAATGAAACCAACTTCATTCGATTCTGGAAAATATTTTACATAGGACTAGCCTTATTTTGTTGCTGTAGAAACGCACCGAACAAATAAAATTCTAAATAACACAAAAATATTACGGAAGTTGAGGGTAAAACCAGCCATATCTTCATTCACAGAGCCATGCGGTTGATGAAATCAACTCCAATCGATTTTTCCGGCAATTTTACATAAGACTAGCTTTGTTTTGTGGTACTTGAGTCACACCGAACAAATCAATCTCTCAATAATACAAAACTTTTAGGAGAATCTGGGTAAAATCGACCACATCTTCATTCACAGAGCTGTGCGGCGAACGAAACCAATTTCAATCGATTTCTCAGCCAAGTTTACTAAGGATTAGTCTTTATTTGTTGATCTTGAGTAACTCCGACCAAAAAAAATTCATGATAAACACAAAACTATTAGGGGAATCAGGGTAAAATCAGCCATATATACGTTCACAGAGCCGTCCGGTAAATGAGAACAATTTGAATCGATTTTCCAGAAAATTTTTTCAAGAAACAGCATTATTTTATTGATCTTGAATCACGCCGAAATTGTAAAGTAAATTGTGAAAAACATAAAAATATTAGGGGAATCAGGGTAAAATCCTCCATATCTTCATTCACAGAGCCGTGCGGTGAACAAAACCTACTTTAATCGATTTTCCTGAAAATTTTACATTCTGAAAATCAAAGCAACATTAGGAGAATCAGGGTAAAATGAGCTAATTTGCTCCCTAAGCAGTTCCGTGCGGGCAATGAGACTACGTCCATTTGATTTCTTAGAAAATTTCCTTTAAGTTAAGGTAACATTTACAAAAATCGTTCCACTCCGAGCTGAGATATAGAATTCTTTCGCGTTTAGGGCACTTTTTTCCACTTTTTGTGCGGCGGTTGAATTCTGCTAAACTCTTCTTGGCCATTTTAGAACCCATAAAAACCTTCTCTTCGTTTGACATTCAATCGCTCTTTAGAGATTTTTTATGTCAAGGGACACGGTGATATCAGTTTCTTAGCAATGTTTCTATGGGATGCAATTGGGTTGGCATTATGAGTGTACACTTTTTTTTCACGCACCATTTGCTATTCCGAAGCCATGGTGGATTTTTACTAGACAGACGCAAGCAGTGACACATGGACAGAACTCACCAATTTTTCGCGAGTACACCCTTTAAATCATTTGTAAGGTGTCACTCGAAGGTTTGTTTTGTAGAATCGAACGAAACTTTAAGGAGCAAAAAATTAATTGCACTTTGAGTTCAGGAACATTTAGTAGTCATGCAGCCCTCCCAAAAAGCGCCACCTACAAAACTCTAGCTCATTTCAACTAGCACGACCGAGCAGAACATCCATCCCCAACTGAGTTCCCCAAATCCGACCACAATGAACACAATTTTCCGCGCACACTCTCACATGAACTTTCCTCGGTGAAAATTCATTCTTTCTCTCTCCCTCTCTCTGCTTCTCGAGGAAAATCGTCTCACAATTTTCCCGCTCTGCAAACAAACAAAGTTTTCCCTCGTTCATCTCCAGCCAAGCTAGAATCCGCCGTTGGAGCTCCCAGCTTGGCCAGCAGATCTCTTCCCACCGTCAGCGGAACCAGTCGCATGTGCCAGAGAGTACGCGAATTTGTCGCCTTTGATTCGGAAAGTGTTTTTCGTGGTCCCGTGGATTACTCGAAGCTCTTCTCTCCCTCTCTCCTCTAGTGCTTCCCTCGGCTAGAACACACGGGGGTGACCCGCACGCGCGTCTCCACAAAGCACGGCTCGAAATTGTCAAGTGAGGTGAGAAAAAGGAGTTTTCCCCCCGGGAGTATATTTCATTGTGCGTGTTGTTGAGTGTGTCGGTGTCGCGGATCCAGGGATGGGTGGCTGCTGCAGTCAGTGTCAGTGAGTGATGGAACGTGCGACGAGACGACGAGGATAAAGCGTTCGGAGAAAGTTCGAGTCGCTGTTTTGATGCCAAAGTAGAAGCTCGTCATAATTCAAAGGAAGAATCCAAACACGGTTTTACTGCTATTTCTTTACGGTTTAGCGATAAGGTTGAAGAAAATCAAAGAAAAATAAACAAATCAAAAAAAAAGGGCAGACAAGCAGCAAGGGATAAGTTTTCCCCCTCGTTGTTGCCGTTCACCCGAAACCGGTGAAAAGTGACGCAAATTGATAGAACACCGAGGCAGGAGATAAAAGTGCACAAAGTTTACCCTCGTGGATTCACGGAAGAAAAACAGCCGAAATTTCCGCACACAGATTGCGTTGATAATTAAAAATTTCGGTTCCCTTCATCCATCAAAGTGTGCGCGCGGGAAAATAAAAAAAGAAGTGAAAAACCCAAAGTAATCGCAGCAGACCGAGAAGTTTTATTTGAGGCGCTAGCTGGAATAGCGCCGTCGAAGGCTGGAGGGCGGATGTGAAAATTGCTTTTCGGTGTGATTTTTTTTCGATATTGCGGGGTCTGTGGGGGCGGTGATTAAGTGAGGCAAAACGCAGGAAAAAAGAAGCAATAAAAAGGAGCGAAATTCCTTTCCGGGGGAGGAAAGAAGTGTGCCAGAAGTGTTGGGCGCGGAAGTTGAATTCGGGTGGGCACGATTTTCGTTTGCATCATTCGTGTGCTACTTCCAGAGAAAGTGTGTTTCGAGGGAAAAGGGGCGCAAGAAAGGGAATTACTATTATTGCATCGGAAGCTAATGCAGAATCAAATCGAAGAAGTAAGCGAAGTAGTAGCCTGAGGCATTAAAGTGCAGGAAGTGAGCAAGTGATTCTAAACACGAACGCGAAATCGTGTGCAAGCAGAGAATAAAAAACAGAAAAAACGAGAAGAAAATCTAACTCTTCTAATTGGATTATAAATTAGCCGGAAGGAGGAACAGCGCCGCGCAGCAGCAAGCTGAGCCGAACCTCGTCGAAACGAGCAAGTTGAGCGTGAAAATAAGCGGAAAATCCGAAGAGGTAAGTGAATGTGCTGGTAAACATTTCACGAGCTGCAAAAGTGATTGGCATTGCTTCGGGCGATTGGAAAATTTTTGCCGCGCTATGCTTGGGCGTGTTTTTGCTCGTTGATGGGGGGGGGGGAGCAATGCATATTAGCTACTGCTACTACTGGCATGCTGTTACTTCACTGCCATGCCGACTTTCCCGACGTAAATGATGGAGATTAATGGCAGCTTCGACGGGTTTCAATCAATAATACTCCCAGAGGTTGTCGGTCTGAAAGTGATGCATGGCGTATTTATAAGTAATCTTTAAAGATATTAATATTAAATATTAAGGGGTGCAATGTTGACGCAAAGTGAAGTGGTTGTTTGTGGAATGCAACTGGAGAATGAAGATGGGGAGTGAAAGCATCCTGCTATGGAATTCACTTTGATCTCTACGGGTATGGTAGTAAGTAAATATGCAGATTTCAGTGTTGTTATGCTGATTGAAAGCCGTCTTCGGCACTTGTACTTCAACGTCTTTGGTTCAGAATTACTTAGTAATCAAAAAGCGTTTTATTTGAATGATAATTAGTAAATTATCATGCAGAAAACGAGTAAACTTTTGTAATATTAAGGGCGAACTTAACTAAAACGAAACAGGTGCAGCTACTCAGCATCACTATGCTAAGAATTTGCAAGAAAATTTTTGACACAAATTACCAAAACATAGTCACGGCCATCTTCGATTTGGATGAATCTTTGCACATTTTTAAAGGTATGAGCACAAGTGTATTTTTCACCGGTCTAAAGGCCTTCCAACGTTGCTACTACTTTATTACCCGATCAGGTGTTTTTGGTGAAAATTTTTGTGCGTGCCATTTACCGCAAGTATCCTCTTAACTAACCCTTTCAGGCCTACATTTTTTCAAGCGTTATTATGCAAGCAATTTGGTGTATTCTGATTGATTTGGTGTAGAACTAAATAAAATTGATTGAAAAAAGTAGGAAATATTTTTTTTGAGATGTATTTGGTCGACCAAACTTTCTTGGAGTTCAGCAGATCTATAGTTGTAGCAGTAGCTCAAGCCGCTATACAATGTTACGGTATGTATTCAATCATTCGAGACATGAGATAATCTTAGAATATTCTATGTCATCCAAACTGTCCTGCAGTTCAGAACTTTAAATCTTTCGTTATAACAGAAAGTTATAAAGTTACGGTATATATTCAATAATTTCTTGAGCCATTATGCAATAAACTTGGGAGATTCTATGCCAACAACATTGTCTTGGAGTTCAGAACATAAGAACTTCTATTATAAAAGCAGCTGTATAGTTTCAATGTTATGAGTTACAAAGTTACAGCTGTAGATTTTGGGTTTTGCACTCCAGTATAGTTTGGATAACCTAAAACAACGCTCATAATGTTGTTCTACCAAGATATTCAATATATGCATCAATGCTCTATCGTAGCTTTGTGTAGCCTAAAAAGCTTTGTTTACAACTATGGTAGGTATAA
>JASCZW010010065.1:0-38774 GCA_034211315.2 Aedes japonicus | reverse complement strand
GGGAAGCCGTTGCTCCCCGCATAACTTTTTGAATCAATTTGTAGAATTTTAATGTGTGCTTCAATTTTTTTATTATTTAGTGTTAATGTTTGATAGATTGTCCCTTTGCCTCAATGAAAAACGCGAACTTGCTCACGATTTTGTGGAAAGATGTAAGTCAAAAAAATGTGCAAAAAGTGAGACATCCATGAGATTTTTTTTCTCTTAAATAGCCTTTAAAGACCTAGCTGGATACGTTATTCCAAACAAATATCTCTAACCTTCAAGGTTAACTATTTGACAAGCATCGGTTCCTTTTTTCCCACCTAGCAGAAAGTTAAAAAAGCTATGCCCAATTAAATTTTCAGTTCTTGGCAATCAAAAATGTGTATATGTAAACCAATATTTTAGCTTTCGGAAGCCAAACAATACTTGATTATGAAACATAATTCATAGTTAGAAGAAGTATCGACGGAAAATGTTTATTTGAACTATTCATGATATAGGGAAAACCCCGGGGGGCTAGTCACTTTGCCACGTTGTGTTTGTGTTTTAGAGTGTCGGGAGGTGTTTCTGTGTTTCAACATATCTGGCAAAGCTGCAGTTGAACATTAATGCTGTTTGGCAACCATGGATTAATTGACGGTTATTCGACGAACACTGAAACATCATCTGAATCACATCAGTGCAAGCGAGGGGAAACAAAACAGTAAAAAAATAAACAAATTATTCTTGTAAGTGGTGCCAGAAATGAATTTATCTTTCAGAAGGTGAAATTTTAATGGATTAAATGCTATGATACTCTACGGGCGAGACGAAACGACTCATATCCGAATTTCAGAGAGAAGTTTGCATGCTAATCAGAGCGAAAAGTTGCAGTTGTTTTATCCTATGGGAACGTCCATTAATTATGTCAAACCTTAAGTGACTAATTAAACCCCACTCCCCCCCCTCTCTTGTCACGTTTTTATGGACCTTCACATTTTTTGTATGGATTGTCACGTTTTCTCAGAAACCCCCCGCTCCCCCCTTACAGCGTAACATAACTCGGTAAATGTAAATGTATATGTAGTCTACAATGATGATTGACGAAATAAATAAATAAATTAATTAATGGCCCTTCCCTATTCACAGATTTTATCCGTTGCTATGAGTAAGATAATAAACATGATCAATCGGGAGATACTGTTAAGTTAGAGAGAAACACCTCCTACGGAAGTCATTTATGAACAGAAAAAAAAATGTTCCCGAAAATGAAAATAGGCAGTGAACTACCCGAATCAAAAATTCTCATAGATTTGCAATTATTTTGTCCACAACGATAAGATGACAGTAGTAGTTATTGTTACCACATTAGAATCTAATGTAAATTGAGACATCCACTCGACAGTTCGGCTTCGCTACGTTCGGTCACCTTTGTCTCTAGAAGTGTGTTATTTTATCCGTCGCAAGTGAATCTTCGCGTGCTTACTTTACAAAAATACCGTGAGTGTTTTCGCGGCCTGACAAGGTTTTGCAGCGCAGTACGGATATCTGCGAGAAGTGCGAAAAACAGTGATTTTTAGATTAATTGACGCTCCCAATCAACTGCCACAAGCCCATCACTCACAGCAGTGATATTGTTCTCAACAACAAACAGCTAGACGTCATCTCGCAGGAAACCTCCTTCTCCATGGTGGGATCAGCAATGCACCGAGGTTTACCGTAAAAAGTCCGACGCGTTCAAAGTTTTCCGTAGACGTGGAACACCTGACCACTTCGAAGTATACACGGCCTCGAACGCGAACTTAAGAGCTTCATCAAGCGCCAAGAAACGCGGTTATTGGCGAACATTCGTGAACGGCTATCGCGCGAAACGTCGATGAGTACTCTTTGGAACACGGCGCGAAGGTTGCGTAACCGAACTACGAACAACGAGAGCGAGGAGTACCGGACCAATGGATCCTCAAGTTCGCGCGAAAAGTTTGTCCAGATTCTGTGCCGGCACGGATGATTCCTCGCGAAACCACGAATTCGATAGATGAGATTAGCCAACCTTTTTCAATGGTAGAGTTCTTCTCGCACTCCTTTCGTGTGGCAATACGGCTCCAGGGGCTGATAGGATCAAGTTCAACTTGCTTAAGAACCTCCCAGACGTCGCTAAAGAGGCGCGTGTTGAACTTGTTTAATCAGTTTCTGGAACTCAACATTGTACCGGATGATTGGAGACGGGTGAGAGTTATTGCCATTCAAAACCTGGTAAGCCCGCGTCCGACCACAACTCCTATCGACCCATCGCGATGTTATCTTGTATTCGAAAGTTGTTGGAGAAAATGATCCTCTTCCGTCTGGACAAATGGGTTGAGACGAACAACCTGCTTTCAGATACTCAATATGGTTTCCGTAGGGGTAAGGGAACGAACGACTGTCTCGCGTTGCTTTCCACAGATATTCAGCTCGCTTTTGCTAAAAAGAGCAAATGGCTTCTGTATTCTTGGACATAAAGGGGGCTTTTGATTCAGTATCTGTTGAAGTTCTTTCAGATAAACTCCACGCTTGTGGCTTTTCACCATTAATGAATAATTTTTGTACAATTTGCTGTCAGAGAAACATATGAGCTTCTCTCATGGAACCTCTACAGCTTCACGATTTAGCTACATGGGTCTCCCCAGGGATCATGTTTAAGCCCCCTTTGTATAATTTTTATGTCAAAGACATTGACGGTTGTCTAGGTGACAACTGTACGTTGAGACAACTTGCAGATGACGGCGTAGTGTCTCGTCACGGGACCCAATGGGGTCGATCTGCAAGGACCCTTACAGGATACCTTAGACAATTTGTCTACTTGGGCTCTAGAGCTAGGTATCGAATTCTCTACGGAGAA
Organism: Aedes japonicus; assembly: GCA_034211315.2. Taxonomy (NCBI): domain Eukaryota; kingdom Metazoa; phylum Arthropoda; class Insecta; order Diptera; family Culicidae; genus Aedes; species Aedes japonicus. The sequence goes on along the minus strand of JASCZW010010065.1, from coordinate 35,932 downwards.
AACTGAGTTGGTAGTTTTTTCTAGGAAGCATAACCCAGCACAACCGAAGCTTCAAATTTGGGGTAAGCCGATAACTCATTCTATGTCATTTAAATATCTTGGGGTCTGGTTCGATTCAAAGTGCACCTGGAGATCCCATATTGAGTATGTGAAGCGAAAGTGCCAGCCAAGGATCAACTTTTCTGCACAATTACCGGAACCTGGTGGGGAGCTCATCCACAAGATCTTCTAACGTTGTACCGGACAACGATTTTGTCGGTTACGGAATACGGTAGTTTTTGTTTTCAGTCAGCGGCTCGGTCGCACTTCATTAAACTGGAACGTATTCAGTATCGGTGTCTTCGTATCGCGTTAGGTTGCATGCACTCGACTCACACCATGAGTCTTGAAGTGCTGGCTGGCATGTTGCCACTCTCGGATCGGTTTTCAGAATTATCTCTCCGGCTCCTCACCAGGTGTGAAGTTATGAACCCCCAGGTGATCGAAAATTTTGAGAAGCTCCTTGAGTTGAACCCTCAAACCCGCTTCATGACCTTGTACCATTTGTACATAACACAGGATGTCAGCCCTTCGCCGAACATTTCCAATCGTGTTTGCTTCTCCGATTTCGACAATTCGGTTCATTTTGATTTATCCATGAAGCAGGAGCTTGTGGAATCCCAGAGCATCATCGTCCTATGATTGCTCCTGTGATATTTGCTGCAAAGTTTGGCCAAGTTGATTCCACTAAATCGTTCTTCACTGACGGATCTATTGATAGAGGAGTCAGCAGGCTTTGGCATATTTAACGAAATTTATAGCGCCAACCGTAAACTTCAAGCTCCTTGTTCCGTATATGTCGCTGAATTAGCGGCAATACATTTTACGCCAGAAATTGTTGCCTCATTAACACCGGATCAGTACTTCATTTTCACGGATAGTCTCAGTTCTATAGAGGCTATTCGCTCATTGAGGCCGGTAAAGCACTCCTCGTATTTTCTCATGAAAATACAGGAGCTTCTAAGTGCTTTATCTTCGCGTTATTTTATCATCACTTTTGTATGGGTCCCATCTCATTGTTCAATTCCGGCAATGAGAAAGCGGACTCGCTTGCAAAGGTGGGCGCTATGGAGGGCGATATTTGTGGATCGACAAATCGCCTTCAACGAATTTTTTACTATTTTTCGTCAACAGTCACTCGTCAGCTGGCAGTATAAATGGAGTAAAGGAGATTTGGGGCGATGGCAATATTCTATCATCCCAAAGGTGTCGAAGAAACCTTGGTTTAGGGGGATGGATGTGGGTCGAGACTTCATTCGTGTCAGTGTCTCGCCTCATGTCCAATCATCATTCTTTGAACGCTCATTTATACCGTGTTGGGCTGAGCGACAGCAATCTCTGTGAATGTGGACAAGGTTACCAAGACGCAGATCACATTGTTTGGTCATGTGCTGAGCATCGTGGAGTCAGATCTGAGCTTTTATGATACCCTTCGGCTCGAGGTAAACAACCCAATGTTCCAGTTAGGATATTTTGGCTGTACGTGATCTGGAGTACATGAAACTCATTTATGTGTTTTTGACTAACATTAGCCTTAGATTGTAGTTAGTTTAACCTGTATGTTTAGAATAAGTCTTTTTTTATATGTGTATGTGTGTGTTTTTTTTTCTTTTTCAAGAAAATGTTCAAGTCAAAAGAAAACCGTAAGTTGTATAGTTTTAAGTTTTTTTGACAATTAGGATATGAAGTTAATGTGTTGTGTATACTTTAAATTCCCACCCATCTTCCTATCCGTTAAATTGTTATTCCTATTAACCTCGGAGACGGCTGACGAGTAATCGGCTCTTCCAACTTTAGTTTTAAGACACTCTTGATGTGTACAAATATGATAACCTGGCTCTGTAAACGTTGATTCGATTGAGCCTGTACAAATAAATGATTATTAAAAAAAAAAAAACAAACAGCTACCATCGTCTGTGTGGTGTAAACAGATAGAATAGAGAAATTCGGTTGTCGATTGCGCGTGGCCAACACTGTGTATAGAAAAATCAAAACTGCCTAATTGTTTCTCAGATTGTTGAAGTATCGGAAATAATACGAATAGTTTATATAGTTAGATTTGTTCGGCCCGGAGTACTTTTTCCGTCGCGAGTGCATTATTCCTGTGTGGCGCGTGTCGAAGTAAATACATTGGTTATCAGTGGTTGGTAAACCCCCTTCGCTCCACCAGCCATGGCGCTGGATCGGAGATTTCCTCCCTTACCCGGGGTTGACAGGGGAGGAACAACTTACATCGATGGATCCTACGCTGGAGCTACTCTTCCTAGTTTTATGGACCCTCTACGGTGCAATCGTAGTTCTGAAGTTGTCTGTGGAAAACTGCTGGAACACCCTTTCTTGCTACGAAAATCTGTGGAGAATTGGATCAACGGAAAAATGCTTAACATGGCTAAACTAGAAGACGGAACTGCGATAAAAATCACTAAACACACAAACCTAAACAGTGCCCGTTGTGTAATTAACTGCCGAGACTTAATCAAGGTAAAAGATGATGAAATTTTGGATTACCTGAAGCATTAGAAGGTATCGGGTCTCCGACGAATTACGCGACGGAACGGTGAAGAAACGGAAACTACAGCTACAGTCATATTGACCATCGATGGTGCCAGGATCCCAGAGTATGTCGAAATTGGATACCGACGATTCAAAACCCGGCCGTATTATCCGGCGCCAATGATTTGTTACAAGTGCTTTGCATTCGGTCATCCAAAACATCGTTGCAAGCAGCAGACTCCAACATGTGGGAACTGCGCAAAACAACACACGATTGTTGACGGTATAAAATGCATTGAACCGCAGTTCTGTTCCCGATGTAATACCAACGAGCATTCCAAAATCAGCAGAAGTTGTCCGGTTTACAAAACCAAGGACGCCATCCAGCATATTCGGATCAACAAGGCCTCAAGAAGTAAGGAAACGTTCGCTGGGGTCATTAACATTAGCAAAGATCAGACCATCATAGATTAGTAGAAAAGGACAGAAAGATCGAACACTTGGAGTACATGTTGAATCAGAGATCAGAAAAGGCTAGAAGTTCAGAAATGGAAGAGCTCCGTCAAATGATTACTAACCTCCAAGCAGAGGTACGCCGTAAAGACGATCGCTTTCAAGCTCTAGAAACAGCTCGTAGTAAAAGCAATCGATTGGATATCGTACCAGAGCACGAAACTATCGAGAACTTGGTTGCCAGAGTTGGTGTTCTTGAAAACGCTCTTTATAATAAAGAAAAGGAAATTGTTACCCTTCGATTAGTAAACCAACAACGCAAAAAACTAGCTGCACCAGCCATCCCTAAGACATATCGCTCCAAATCATCAGAACAGGAAGCAGATAATAATTTACCCAAACAACAATAAAATCAATCAGAAAAAATTATCAGAGAAGCTTTCACTCAACCACCGATCCAATCATTAACGCACAGATCTCGAGAAACCACAAGGAAAGGGAATAAAATACCCATCTTCAATCATACCCATTCAACAATTGATCTCATGCCACCAACTACAAATACATACGAAACCAAAACCAAATAGGATTCCGAAAATCGTAAGGACTCTCGTTCACCTCCCAAAAAAGGGAAAAAGAAAAATAATAGCATTACAAACAATACAAAAAACCAAATCAACACGACCACCACACCGGCTATGAAATTCTCGCAACAGTCGATTTTGTCTGTGGAGACAGATGAATCGATGCAACAGTAATAGTTCTATCGGTCCACAACAACATGTACAATAAAAAAAGAAGAAAAAAAACAAACAAACAATAAAATTACTCCACCAACTTTCTCAAACATCAATCTGATAACTACACACATAAAAATGATGAATTTTACACGAGACGTAATTCATGTTTGTAAAAATTCGGGGAACGTAAAGAATGATTTCGTGTAAAATTATGTCTCCTGAAACTGTCATATACGCAATTCGACTAAATCACATTTTTACGTGATAAAGGACGCTTGCATGTGTCGGTCTCAGAGGACAGAAATTGACATGACATTTTGGTAGTGTGTACACAAACAACTATATCAACCGACCATAGCAAGCCAAGCAACACGATGAAGCAAACGGTGGAAGCCTCGGGTTGCCGGGACCCCATCATTGCAGAAGCTATGATCCAACCGGAACTGACGGACAACCCCAGATACTCGATCCTTACCCCCGTTCTTGGGACGCACAAGGGTATAAACAGCTGTTCCCCGATTTTCTTCCCGCCCTGTTCTTTGGTCAGACAAAGCCCCATCAGTGCGGAAGCAACTCCCATACCGGAACTGGTGAACAACCCAGGTTGCCCTTGGACTGACGGAAGCGGGACGGACAAGGGCTTTCATGCCTATTCCCCTTGAAGGACAAATGAAACGCTAAGCAACAATACGCAAATCACAACCAATTAAAATTAAGCAGCTTCATAGAACACGCACCACAAATATTCCCGCCGAAATCCACCATTGATAGAAGTCACCATCATCCACCAGCCCTTCCGATGGTCGCCCTATCATACGCAACGGCTTATGATCTACTTCAACGTTCTCGAAATGGCTTCTGAATGTCGCCAGTTCATCAACATCTATGAAACAAACTCCATCATTCTCCAAGTTAGCTATCAACTACGACCCAACAAACACACCCATTAGCTCAACCATGAAGCATACACAAATAATTAACCAAGATGAGGGGGATGTCTCTACGGATGAACTACTTCAAGAATCGTCTATTCTGAATACACCCAACCAACCAGAGGAAAACCCAACCAGCCCTTCCAGTAGCATCGGAGCGGGGTCCGTAAACCCCTCGCAAGACGCTGCACCGGCCCCGACAATAGACGTTTCCATTCCTATGGCGGCTGCTAGTGCGGGGTACCTCCAATCTCAGGCAAGCAACCACAATTCGTTTAGAGAACACACAATTGCTGCATCGTCATCTTCTCTTACAGCCCATAATCTGACAGTCAATTCAAACCGTTCGGATGAGGTGCCTGTACACTACACGAATAACTATAAAGAAACAATCGGAATGTGCGCAGTGTGTGGCAAAATTACAACGAGTTCCGAAGCATCGTGGATAAGAGGTTCCCCATAGCAATCTGCCTGCAAGTAATAATGACCAGTAAAACTGAAAATCTTCTGAAGAACGATTACCAATGGTTCACCTGCAGCCGACCGGAAAAGCTGGGTAATGGGATAGCCGGGCTTGGCATTCGCAAAGATATTCCATTCCAATTCATTCAAAATAACTCCGACTTACTCGCTTGCATCGCTAGAATAGGAAAGCCCTGGAATATCACAGTCATTTCTCTCTACGTACCTCATACTTTAAACAGTGAGGAGCTTATCAGTAAGTTGCGCGATCTTTTATTCACTCTTGAACCACCCTATCTGTTCTGATTTCAATACATCACACGAAGTCTGGAATAGCTGTAAGTCTAACCATCGAGGTCGACTACTACTCGAATGGGCAATCGAAAACAACCTCCTTGCAATGACCGATGGATCACCAACTCATTAACATTGCTCCTCGGGTTCGTTCACCGCAATCGACGTTTCATTCAAAAAATTTAAAAAATAAAGTTTTATTAAAGCCACTAGAAATCAATCCGGTTTTATTGTGGCAGCAAGAGATGCCAATAGGTTTCAAATTTTAGCCAGGTTTATAAGAACCTACACAGCTTCTTTACAACGATATTAAAACCTTGACTTCTAAAATTCCTTTTACTCCTATCAAAGGTTTTATTTTGACTTTATAAAATGCCGTTGAAATGCCGTTGTAGGACTCATTCGTATTATCTTATTATAGTCAGTTGAAAAAGCATTTTAAAACCTTTTTGCCTACAATAAATGCATTAAACGGCTATTTGGCTCATGCGGAAAGCTACCAAGTGACCAGATAGTTTTATAGTAGCCATTGCTAAGATAAATTGGCTTTTTGACAAAACTGTGATTTCTAGAAATCGCCATATTAAAATATATGAAATAATTGAAATGTAGAAAAATAAATTCACCAAACTTTAAATGTAATACAATTGAACTGTAAATCTGAGACAAACTTCGGTATTCGTTTAGATAACCTTTTTGATTTCCATCAATTTTCAGGAGTTTCATGATTAATTTACCGAATATATTTCTTTCAATTTTGTTTTTGTTGTTGTAAACTAGCATAATTTCCGAGGCGCATTAATTTTTAGCTCTTATCGTGCCAATATTCACCATAAAATTAAATGCGCATATGATTTGGAGCATGATACGCTATAAAAAAAAAACTCAATTTGTTTTATATATTTTGCTATCAAAGATAATTTTTCGCAACACTAGAACTTTTTTCTCAGCCATTATTTACTGTTGAATGAATCAGAAGAGCAGAGAATCGAACAAAGCAGAACAACAAAAACCAACCACGATATCGCCGTGAAGTTTGACAGCTGTGGCCATTCGGCCCTATGCTGGTTTTGTTGGCGGCCAATAGGTTTTATGATGGTCCTCAAGTGGTCATAACATCTTTCACTAGAACATTTTCAAAATGTTTATGGTCTTAGAAAGGTTTTATGCATTTGTTTTTACTACCGTCTATAAAGTGGGCCATATTGTACACATTTCGGTTTTAAAGATGCATAGAGGAGGTGTTGGTGGACAAAACAGTTTTGAATGTAGTTTCATCAACAAAGCCGGGAGGAGTGCTATACGGCTGGGATAGAACTGAAATTGTTACTTGGGATGGCTATACAAGGATGCCGACTGGATTAAATTCGAAAATATCGTTTCTCAGAAAATTCCAGCCAACTCTGAAGTCGATATCCACTCACTCACTCGGGATATATTTGAAGCAGCAATGGAGTCTATCCCAAGAAGCAGCGGTGGTGTACCTGGGAAAAAGGAACAGATCTGGTGGAACCAAGAAGTAGGTGAAGTAATACGGAAAAGCGTTACGGAAGTTAAAGAAGATGACCGACGACAACCCAAGAAAAAGCGAGGCAAAGCAGCAGTTTAATGAAGCAAAAGTAGAAGCAAGGAAAGCCAAAGGAAGCCAAACGAAAATCCCGGATTGAGTTTCAACAAATATTCACCAGCAGTACATCCACTTCTGAGCAAAACTTTAATAGACTGAATGGGAAGAAACGCACTAAGGGACCTGGAATGACAATCAATGGAGAACACGTAAACAACCCCACAACAATCGCCGAACAGCGTTACCGAACAGCGTTTCTGAAGTTAAACAGCAAAGGGAAGATGTTGCACACGAACTCGACACGGATGATGACATTGTTTTGAATGTAATTTTTTCGATCCATGAGCTGTTCCGAGGACTGGAGAGCAGGAACATCGGTTGGACCAGATGAAATAGGTTATCCCAAGCTGAAACGACTTCCTTTTCATTGTAAGGTTAGTCCCTTGCAAACCTTCAATCGAATCTAGTCCAACGGAGAAATACCTATCGAATGGAAAAATTGCATAATCATTCCAATCCCCAGAGATGCAAGAAACAGAAACGAAGCGACCTTTCGACCTATCTAACTAACGAGTTGTGTGGCCAAAATAATGTAACGAATGGTGAATCATCGTCTCATGGCTACATCACAGGCAATATGCTTTTCGGGAGGGAAAGGGACCAACAAGATATCTATCAGAATTGGACGACGTGATTACGGAGGCTGCAAGTAAAGGAGAGCACTGTGAAATCGTAACCTTGGCCACTATGAAAGCATATGACAGAGTGTGGCATCGAAACATTATGGAAGCAGTAGTGAAGAATCGTCTGGGAAGCAAAATGAACAACTTCATCTCCAACTTCTTGCAACAGCGTACAGCTAGAGTCAATTTTGCTGGACATTTGTCTTAAAATACCCATCAAGAAAATGGAATTCCTCAAGGCTCGGTTCTGTCAGTAACTCTTCTTCTCCTTGCTATGGAGTCCATTTTCAAAATCGTACCAAAAACTGTTCAGGTTTTCCTATATGCTGATGACATCGTCATTATCACTACTGGCAAACGAGTGCAACCAGTTCTTCGGCGAAGACTTCAAAAAGCAGTAACTGCAATTGAAAAATGGGCTACAAGCATTGGATTCGAGATGTCTCCCACAAAGTCTTCAACAATGCACTGTTGTAAAATCAATCGACATAAACACTGGCACTTATATGGGGCTAGTCTGCTATTGGGAGATTCAGAAATCCCACGAAAATTAGGACAAAATCAGCCTTATCTTCATTCACAGAGCCGTGCGGTGAATAAAACCAACTCCAATCGATTTTTCTTGAAATTTTACATAGGACTAGCCTGATTTTGTTGATCTTGAATTACATCGACCAAAGCAATCTCTGAATAACTCAAAATTATTAGAGGAATCGGGGTAAAATCGACCAAATCTTCGCTCACAGAGCTGTGCGGTGAGCGAAACCAATTACAATCGATTTCTCAGCTAATTTTACAATGGACTAGCCTTTATTTGTTAATCTTGAGTAACTCCGATCAAAGAAATTTATGATAAACATAAAACTATTAGGGGAATCGGGATAAAATCAGCCATATCTACATTCGCAGAGCCGTGCGGTAGATGAAACGAAATTCAATACGCGTATTTCGTCTACAATGTGCAGACTTCTTCAGTGTCTCGTACTAATAACTCGACTTATTCGAGTTGAGTTATTAGTACGAGACACTGAAGAAGTCCACACAGTGTAGACTAAATACGCGTATCTGTCAAGATAAGCAAAGGTAGTTGGAATTGAATGGAAAATACTAATTTTTCTTCTAATTTCTAAAAATTCAATAGATTCTCAAAAAAAATTTACTAAGAACTTGCATTCTTTTATTGATCTTGAGTCACACCGAGTAAAGAAAATTGTGAAAAACATGAAAATATATGTGGGAATCAGGGTAAAAGCCATATCTTCATTCACAGAGCCGTGCAGTGGACGAAACCTAATTCACTTTTTTACTTTCCTGGAAATTGGAATATCGTCATTTTGTTTATCACGAGTCACACCGAGCAAAAAAATTGCTGAACAACAAGGAAATATTAGGGGAACCAGGGTAAAATGAGCTCATTTGCTTCCTAGGCAGTTCCGTGTGGCCAATGAGACCACGTCCAGATCCGTGCGGTGGTTTCGACCTCTATTCGATTTTTCAGAAAATTTCACATAGGACTAGTCCTATTTGGTTGATGTTGAGCCACTCCATAAATTATTCAATAATATATGGGGAAGTGGGGTAAAATCAGCCATATATTTGTTCACAGAGCCGTGTGGTAGATAAAACAACATCTATTCGGTTCTTCTGGAAATTTCACATAAGATTAGCTTTATTTTGTTGATCAACCAACCAAAGCAAAGATATCTATAAACTATTCAAGAATGCAAGGGGAAGTGGGGTAAATCCACCCATATCTTCATTCACAGAGCCATGCGGTGGTTGAAACAGCTTCTATTCAATTTTCCAGATTAGTTCACATGGGATTAGCACTATTTTGTTGTTCTTGAGCGACTCCGTGCAAAAGTGTCTATAAATTATTCAATAATATAAGGGAAAGTGGGGCAAAACCAGCCATATCTACGTTCACAGAGCCGTGTGGTGGTTTTAAAAACATCTATTAGATTTTCCAGGAAATTTCACATTGAACTAGTCCTATTTTGCTGATCTTGAGCAACTCCGAGCAAAGATATCTATAAATTATTCAATAATATAAAGGAAAGTGGGGTAAAATCACCGATATCTTCGTTCACAGCGCCGGGCAGTAGACGAAACAGCTTCTATTCGATTTTTCATAAAATTTGACATAGGACTAGCCTTACTTGGTTTATCTTGGGACACTCCGAGCAAAGATATCTATAAACTATTCAAGAATACTAGGGGAAGTGGGGTTATACCAGCCATATCTTCGTTCACAGAGCCGTGCGGTTGTTGAAACAGCTTCAATTTAAATTTTACATGGGATTAGCACTATTTTGTTGATCTTGAGCGACTCCGTGCAAAGATATCTATAAATTATTCAAAAATATAAGAGAAAGTGGGGTAAGATAAGCTCTTTAACTCCACAACCATATCCGCGAAACTAGTTTATTCGATTCCTCAGATAATTTCCAAGCGGAAATGGCCTTGTTTACAAGCCGCGTTTAAATGCGACAACAGCTACAGATTTTTTTCTTAGTTTTCATCAGTTCTTGCCCACTGTGCGCTGGTTGGAGACGATGTAATTCTCTCTCTTTCATTTTTTCTCTCTCTCTCTCTCTCTCTCTCAAAAAACTTGCCCCACCCTATTTGAAATCCTGGCTACGCGTATGACTTACGTGGGCAATATTTCCATCCAGCCAGTCGTGTGTTCGAATGTATGTGTGCGCTCAAAGAAAGCTGTGCACACACAGAAAAAAAACTGCATCATTCTTCTGTTGCAAGTTTTATTGAATTTAAAATTTCCAACCCCATGAAAAATATTTGCTGGACGTGATTTATTCATCTGTTCGTGGTGCGGCAAAAGGAATTGAACTTTTCTCACTCCCACCCTCGGATTGCTTCGCCCTACTTACCTGATGGCCCCGTTGGAGAGTTGTTTCAGCTCACGGTCCAGCGTTTCTTGGATGTTCCGCTGCGAGTACAGATTGATCGGTGAGTTGAACTGCTTATGCACCAAACGACGCTGCATCGTGGCCATTTTCTTTTTTCCTGCGCTGGAAGTCGGTGGGTTGTTCGTTCGAGTTCAGTTTATTGCACTATGGTTCGATTGATAATTTTTCTACTGTTACAATTTGATTGCACTCAAATTATACAAGTTGTTGTCGAAACGGGGCGAGAGGAGAAAAGTTTTCTGCCTTTTCGCTCCTGGTTCGATTGTTATTGGGTTTATTTCAGATTTGAAATTCGCTAAGGAAGTTAAAGAGGTTGGAAGGGAGAAAATAATTTATTGAGAAGTTATCCATAGTTAGCTAAATAAAATAGGATCATTAAAATTCGACGAGCTGGACGACGAAATCTGCAACGAGAGGGAAGAACGAGATAAATTGATTTAATTTAATTGTAGTTGGAAAGTACTGGTGTGCTTGAATCTTTGAAACGAGTTTCAGCATGGAAATTACTCATTTGAAGAACGCACGGGTTGCAATTATACCTGTTCATTAAAATTTAACATTCAACGACGATAAAAATGATGAAACTTATTTTCGACAATCCACTTGAACTTTAAATTGCCCATGTGGTCAAAATGTTCCCCTCCATGGCTTCCATCATTTATCCACATGTGTGGTCCACGATAACCCTCACACCCACACCATCGGACATCACAACATTGCTCAGCCAGGCGTCATACATCAGGCAAAATATTGACCGTAATAAATTTTAATAATTAATTAGTTCGATACATGGCACTCACTCTCGCTGGGCCAAAGACCAAAGTGTCGCTCAGGTACAATAACCAAAACGGGTCAAATGGGCCGCGCTGGCTGGTTGTGTCCCCACCCCGATCCTCTTTGCTTTGGACGTTGGTCGATGGACGCGGTTTACAGTGTAAGGACGAAATGAGTCGGGCTGAGTGGTTCATTATTACGTGTGGTTTCCCACTTGCCACACCTGTGGAAAATTCACCTTCGCTCAGCCGGAAAGCCAGTAGAGGGAAGGGGGGAGGGGTGAAATTGTCAAGTGACCCCTTGATGATGCTGCCTTTCGATCGTTGTGATGGGGCAATCGGGCACGGATGACTTCAAATGAGATACTTGCTTTGTCAGGGGAAGGCAAAATAGTTTGACCGTGCAAATAACGATTTTCGATTTCATTAAACTTCGGGGAATTGAAAATTAAATTGTTTTTTTTTTCGATTATTACTGCACCCCAACTGCAGACCTTGAGTGTTGCAGTTTTTGTTAAAGCTGTATGATTCAGAAAATCCGTGCAGTCAAACAAGATCCATATTAGTTTTTTTTTCAAACCAATTCGAAGGCACTAGTTTAACTGGCCGATATATCATTGGATTAATTACATAACAAGAACGACTTAATACTTTGTCAAGCAGCGTGGGCTGTAAGGTAGTTCGACTTTCCGCGGGCAGCCTTTTTGTTTAAGAATGAATTGAAAATCTAAAAAACTGAAGAACCCTGAAGAACTCAGGGTGTGGGGATGAGGGTGCCAACTCATCGACCCACTGTAAACCCACCCGTGCCTTAAGTTCAGGATCCTCCCCGGAACCACCTTTCGGTATTACTTCGGGGCTATTGTGCTCGTTAAGCACCCACTATGTCTAACTTCATAGGGCTTTAGTAGTTAGGTGGCCCCTGCGACCTGCCTTGGGTGTTTTGCCATTTTTTTTTTGGAGATTGAGGACGATCTAGGAGGCTTCTACGTATACCGCGTCCCAGACGTCCCGGTCCTGCACATCCTCTGGACCAAATTATCCGGAGTCGTGTCGTAGTTGCTTACGGCAATCATGCCGAATCTTGGTGCCGTCAAAGCGAGGACATGCGAAGAACACATATTCCGCAGTTTCCTCGACTCCCGCGCACTCGCTGCATGCGGAGGACTGTGCAGCCCATATTTGTGCAGATATTGTCTAAAACAGCCGTAGCCTGACAACGTCTACTTTAAGTGGAACTTCACTGTACCGTGTCACTTACCGACCCACCCAGTTAATTCCGTGATTAGTCGGTGATTCCACCGACCTTTGGTGGAGTTTTTCCATTCCCTTTGCCACTTAACTATGGATGCGGCTCTAGTAGTCTTCCTAATACCTCTTGTTCCACGTTGTTCGAAGCACTCTACGTCCTCTTTTATGACCATGCCTATTGGCATCATACCCGCTAGGACGCAGACCGCGTCGCGTGATACCGTTCGGTATGCACTAACCACTCAGCTTATCGTATCGATCATGACTCCAAGATACCTCAAAGACCTCTTCGATTCGATTGTGCAGTTACCTGCACTGATCGTCGCATATTGCTACGATTTCCGATTATTCACCACTGTGACCTCAGTCTTATGGTGGGCTACATCGTGTACCATTACACCGGTCCCAGGATCGAACATTGTAGGACGCCTGCGGTAATCTGGACACATTTCTGGCCTGCTTCTGTGTTCTATACAAGTAAGCGATTCTGGAAGTAACTTCCAAGAATCTTGTACACGTACACAAGAACCTGAAGGCGTTGGAGCAAGTCGGTAATAGCCACCCAACTGGCGCTATTAGATGCAATTCTCACGTCAAGGGTGACCATTTCACAGTATCGTACTCTCGCCTCTGCGCTGGATTGTCACCTGTCGACCCCGTCCACTGTCGACATCCCTCTACGGAAGCCAAAATGGCTATTAAACAGACCGCCTATACCCTCCGTGTATGTTGTCAGTTTATTAAGCATTACCCTCACGATCACCTTACCCGCTATATCCAACAGACATATAGGTCTATATGCCGTGTCTTTGGTAGCAACACAAGGGTCTAAAATTTCCAGGCGTCTGGAAAGACGCCCTCATTCCGACACCCCCTGAACATTTTGGGATCCAGCATGCTAGCCATTTTTATGCCCAGGTTCGGAATACCATTTGGTCCCGGCGCTTTGTTCACCTTCAGCGATTTTGCTATCGCAATGAGTTCTTCGTTCGTAACCGTCGCCTCGCCACCGACTCCCGTTGTGCCATTGTCAATGCCCACGTTGTCACGGGTGTTCGGCTGTGACGCCCACCCTTATTCTTCCGTCGCTATGTCAGCATTAAGGTCTGGGATAGTGAAACGCTGGTCATGGGACAAATCTACGGCGGCGGGGGGCCATGAACTCGGGTTGTGGTTTGGAAAGAGTTACCAAACGATCACCTGCAGCAGCTTTTGTGATTACTCGGTTGGAGACGTCGTTTCTCTGGTTTTGGCCATTACTACTCGATAGACGTCACCCCGCGGATTCGTATTGGCCTTCTGGCATAGACCTTCAACGCAGTCTCACTTGCTGGCCTTTATCTTCCCTCTTTAGTGTGGTATTCGCGGCGACTAGCGCCCCTCTACGCCCGATTCTATCTGCATCTGACCGCGCACTTTGCATCCTCCGTCTTGCGTGGAGGCATGTTCTTCGGAGGTCGGCAATCGACTCCGTCCACCAATACACCGGCGATCTTCCATTCCTCGGTTTGACTTTCCTTGGCACGCTGATGTAAGTGCCATAACGAGTCTTTCGCCGTAAGGTTCCTGGATTTTGCGTAATTTTCGTTTCCTCTCAAGCGCCTCTCTAAAAACCTCTACGTCAAAGTAGGATGTCTTCCATCTGCGGGCAAATGGAGAAAATGCTCCTCCTTCCGCTCGCTGCCTTTTATTGTGAACGATACAGTAACGAACCGCTAATTGGTCGCTATGGGTGTAGCCATCATCCACCCTCCAATTGTTAAGCAGCCCAGGACTGCTGAAGGTTATATCGGCTAGGTCCACATTGAGCCTAGCCAAGGCCTCCAGAAGAAGAAACATAGTGAAAAACTGTTCAATCCACCATCTTGGCGGTGCATAGCAGCTGCAGAAGAACACTCTATTCTTTTTTACAACCACGAAGCCTTTGTTCGTGGTAGACATAACCTCCTGAGCCAGGTACTTGCCCGTTGTCCATAGTGCCGCCATATTAGACCTGTCCGCAACCCAGTTGCCGTTGCTGGCTGGGATGCGGTATGGGTTTAAATTATGGCGATAATTTAATGTCTGACACAACAACTGCAGGACGGCCTCACAATAGTTCAGGTTAGGTTGGGTTGCCTGCAACATTTGGGGAAACCTTTGCAATCCCGCGCCTTGTGGCTTGAGCTGCCACAACTTCTGCACATGTTGCTCCTATCTAGGCCTTTGCACTCCAAGGACATGTGCCCGCTCTTTAGGCATTTGAAACATGTCTTCGGCGGCTGGTGTAGGCTAAGTGGGCCATCCCATCTTCACCTTCGCCACATTGAACGCCACGTCCGCGTCGGCTGCCGCCACCCTCATGGTTACCACCTGAGTCCCGAGTGGACCCTCCCTCAGACGTATGTCTGCGACGGCAACCTCGACCTCACACTGTTCCTTTAGTGCAGTGGAGATCTCGTCTACATCGGTGATCTCTTCCAAGCTCTTATACTGGATCGTCACCGGTGAGATGAGGATTCGCACCTTCACACCCTCACCCATGGCCTGTCTTGTCAGGTCTTAGATGAGGGTATAAGCCGGGCCTTTTAGCTCTGTCGTCTTCTTCAGCTCCAGGAGCATCTCGCCGGTGCAAATACGGCATATACTCCGCACATCGGCGCCTAGGCCCGCAGGTTCAGCGTCCCCGCGCTTCGCTTTCAAGACCGCGGAGTACTTTGACGCCTCAATCTTGACGATGAGGACCTCTCCGCGGTTACGCTTGCAGGCCACCTGTCGCTTTTCAACTTCTTTTATGGTCCTGTTTCCCTTTTTTCGGACCTTGGTCCAGTGGCTATCTCTGCCACACTTGGGGTCATCACTCGTCGTCCTTTAGCACTAGCGTCTGCTTCTGTGCTAACAATGATTGTTGTCGTCGGGGCCCTGCCGCACAGTGGCACAATTCTGAAAAAAAGACGGTCAAAAACATTTTCATCATTTTATCGACTAGGTGCCTTAAGAAGAATTGCTTAAAATTTTATTCCGCATCTTTTGAAAAAACACGCCTAACCTTTCATAAGAGCTTAGCTACGCTTTCAAATTCTAACTTTTCCCAGCTACGAGATAACGGGTTGTTGTCTTCGACAAAGTTTTAGAGCAAGTAGTTTTATGAAAAGTGGCTGAAGACACCAAGTTTCTAGAGCATAACGTTAAAGAGCTGAAAACTGGTTTTTTGAGATAATTAGCACTATGCTCAAATTAGACGATTTCAATATGTTCTAAGAAATTATAGGAATTGTTAAAATAAAAATTTTTGCTGAACACAACATTGCTCTTTGAAGACCACATTTTGATATATGGTGATTGAAGTGTCTATGTGACGTCATAATCAACCGCCTCAAAAAGAGTGGGTGGGTCCTGGCGGGATCTTAAACAGATTGTATTTGAAAGATTATCTTATGAACGAGGAATTGCTGAAATTTTCAGCGTTGGGTACTGAAGTAAATCCTTATTTTGAAATGGTATGAATAGCAACGCAATGGTTAACAAACTTGAAGAAAGCTGGGCAAAATGCGATATATTGTTAGTAAAAGGTCAAATTTTAACTATTGTATTTTGAAATTTTGCACTTTTGTAGATAGAATGTTGAGCTTTCAACGTGATGTCACTACTGATGCTTTAAATTGCTGCATGCGCTTCGCTGTGGATAACTTTATAAAGGGAACATGCATTAATTACGTAGCATTTCGGGAAGCGTGAGAAGAGTTTCAGAAGTAGGGACGAGACATATATTTCAAAGAGTTATTTTTCAGAAAGGCCTATTTGATTTTTTTTACATGTTTGTATACATAATCAGATAGGTTCTTTTGACAAATTATCCTAGATATAAAGTCAAAATACGAGTGAAGGCATAGGATCTTAAACAGGTTGAAATATGCTTTGTTATTTATGGACGCTCGTTTGTTAAATAGATAATTTAACACTTCTCAGCATATTTTCTATTCTTCTACTAAACTTTTTTGTATTAAGAATTAACCAGGTACCCTTTGATACCCAACGCTGTAAATTTAAGAATTACTAGTTCATAAGATATTCTTTCAAATACAATTTATTTAAGACCCCGCCAGGACCCGCATATATTATTTTAAGTTTGTTAAACATTACGTTACATGTGAAATATAAATTGGCTTATAACCTGTACTATTTCAAACTGATGTTTTACTAGGTACCCTTCAGTACCCAACGCTGAAAATTTCAAGAATACTTGTTTATAAGATAGTCTTTCAAATACAATCTGTTTTAGACCCCGCCAGGACCCGCCCACTCTTTTTGAGGTGGTTGATTATGACGTCACACAGACAATTCAATCACCATATATCAAAATGTGGTCATCAGAGAGCAGTGTTGTGCTCAGCAAAATTTTTTATTTTAACAATTCCTATAATTTCTTAGAACATATTGAAATCGTCAAATTTGAGCAGAGTGCTAATTATCTAAAAAAAACAGTTTTCAGGTAGTGCTGAAAGAAAACCATTTATATCTCTTTACCGTTGGGCTCTAGAAACTTGATGTCTTGAGCAACTTTTCATAAAACTACTTGCTCTAAAACTTTGTCGAAGACAACAACCCGTTATCTCGTAGCTGAAAAATGTTAGAATTTGAAAGCGTAGTTAAGCCCTTATGAAAGGTTAGGCGTGTTTTTTCAAAAGATGCTGAATGAAATTTTAAGCAACTCTTCTCAAGAAACCTACTCGATAAAATGATGACAAAAGGGTGAAAACGTTTTTGACCGTCTTTTTTTCAGAATTGTGCCACTGTGTGCCGGTCGGAACCCCTTCGGCGCTTAAGACAACTTGCGAGCTGGATGTCGCTCCTTTGGCGCCGGGTTAAGCACCGGGGCCTCTCTCTTTGCAGCCAGCCAGAGCTGGTAGCGAGGATGGACCTTTGACGCTGCCGCCTCGTTCGCGTGGGTTCGTTTCTCTATGGGGGCGTCCGACACTATCCGCTTCTTGGAAGCACCAGGTGCTGTTTCGCCCGGGGACTGCCTAGCCTACTTGCAGGACCCTACCCTCATGGTAGATGAGGTAGAGTCTCCGACTGAGACGAACTCTTCCGTCTTGGTCTGCTTCGAGGCTATCTCTCTCGTCCTTTCCGTGGCTGCTGGTCAAGACCCAACCGTTTTACGCGGTGCGCACCTTACTATGCCGCCTTTAGCGAACGGATTCGCTTTCTCCTGGGGTTTCGTTGTTCCTGAGGTATTACCCTTCATTTTGTTGGGTCACCCTCCGCGAGGCAGCCTCGGTAACGCGAAAAGAACTACAAACGAGCGTCTGTTTTAAAGTCAGGGACGGCTCAAAGCAACGTCTGCTCTCCATGTTAGGATCGGCTGAGATAACGTCTTGTTAGTGCCCAGAGGGCTCTAATTACAAATGCCGACTGACCTGGTTGTGCTCGGGATTACTAAAAAGTAGCCTCGCAATGGTCCTCCTTTGAGATAGCGTGCTGACGAATGGAAAAGAGCATTTAAGGAAGTATAACTAAAATGTTTAACTATCTCATACTAAACCACAAACGGGCACAGAAAAAAGAGAGATTATGTGAATAAATGCTCTCTGTCTCCCTAACATAATCGCATTTTTTGTTATGTTCCAGTTGTGCTCAAAATGTCGTCACAGCAGGAAACATTACACGAGGGGATTGTACAGTTCTATCAAACGAACAT
Organism: Aedes japonicus; assembly: GCA_034211315.2. Classification (NCBI taxonomy): domain Eukaryota; kingdom Metazoa; phylum Arthropoda; class Insecta; order Diptera; family Culicidae; genus Aedes; species Aedes japonicus. Next base: position 17,635 of record JASCZW010010065.1, on the reverse strand, counting down.
AAAACACTGGAAAAAGTTCACTGTGGACCATTTTAAAATAAAGAATGTTCTAGTTTCAACCAATTATCTTATCTTGGCATCCTCCGGTACAGCTCGTTGGAGTGGGTGAATGGCTAAAATAATGGACAAGATAGGATTTAGATTGCTCCATAGTACTTTTACCAACAAGGATTCGATTAGTCAATCTGATGCAGCAAACAAGTTCAAGACTACGCAACCTCACATCAGCAAGACGTCGAAGAAAATAGGAACAGTCTGCCACAAGAAATCAAGAGTACCAGAGCAACAGTAAATAATTCCGCTAGAAGGCTTGGAATTACGCCGGAAAATGTTTCGGTTTTAGATGATGAAAGCTACTTCCCTCTTTCAAATACCTGCATCTCAGGAAACGATCGCTATTATTTTGACAAAATTTCTACTGCATCTTCGAACGTGAAATAAAAGTTTAAACATAAATCCTAAAGGGTTTGAGCTGTTTAGTGGAACCTGTAACTAGAAATTAAAGGAAAAATTAGTATTTTCCATTTAATTTCAACTACCTTTGCTTATCTTCGACAGATACGCGTATTTCGTCTACAATGTGCATACTTCTTCAGTAGTCTCGTACTAATAACTCGACTTTATTCGAGTTATTAGTACGAGACACTGAAAAGTCTCACATTGTAGACGAAATACGCGTATCTGTCGAAGATAAGCAAAGGTAGTTGGAATTAAATGGAAAATACTAATTTTTCTTCTAATTTCTAGTTTTAAACATAAGTTTGAGCAGTTTGGCTCTTAAACAGGAAGTGTACAAAAATCAATTAAGGATGCCATCACGCAGCTGAAGAATAACAAATCGATTGGAAGGGATAGTATCGCAGCAGAACTTATCAACATGGGCACGGAAAAGTTGGCCAATCGCCTGCATCGACTGATAGCCAGGGTTTGGTATACCGAACAGCTGCCGGAGGAGACTAAGATTTTGTTTTATACCCTATCAAGAAGAAAGGTGACAAACTGGACTGAAAATTATCGATCGATCACCGTCCTATAAAGTGCTATTCAAAATCATCTTTCAGCGACTGTCGCCACTAGCAAATAGATTCGTGGGAAGCTATCAGGCCGGTCTACAACTGACCAGCAGATCTTCTTAAAGTGGCGTGAATAAAGAGTGCCTACGTAACATCTATTCATCAAACCGAAAAGAGCCATGGAAGATCATGGACGACAAAATCATTTACCATCCGGACGGATTCCAAAGCCAACGAGTTCATATTTGGTGAAGGACGTTGTCGTATTCTTTGAATTTTGTTGAGTTCAATTTCGACGAATTTACTTCTCAACAACCGTTCACAGAATGAATGATAAATTTCCTCCTAACGTTCACCAAACCAGTTTCTCTCACCTACACATACACATCTTCGTTTCCGGTTAGAGTTAGCGTTTTCAATCAGAATCGTATTGCTGTTGTTAGGATCAGGGGTATGCGTTTACAAAACCCACTGAAAATAATATTTATTTCAATGTGAGAACTACGTTTATTCTTATCTTTAGAATTTACTTTTTATTCAATAAATCGATAACCTGTAACATTATAAATGAGCACATCCAAAGAATGAATAAAATGAAAGTTATTTATCATTCCATTTTACCCATTTTATTATAACTAATTTAAACTTGAATTAGTTGAAATTAAAGTACATCTTATGCAGGTTCACTTTGTAGGTTTCTATGAATATCGATTCACATCTCCCTTTTGTGGCACAGACCTGTTAGTCCATATTAATCGATTCACATCTCATGATTGCTGTCAAGCTATTGTCAATGTCAATTTTCTTTCTTCTCATATTCATTATTCATAGTTGTTTTTGTTTATCTTGGTCTCGGTTCCTGCAGACGTAAACTCAGACCACAGACGTAAATTAATCACTGTCGAGATTAATCGATAGCTCTCAAGAGGACTGCTCGTTTGAGGACGCTGACCTATATGAGATTGATAGCATGAACTAGACCTGGCAAGACATCGGGGGTTCTTCCAATTCGATGAGGCAACCATAGATATTAAAGACGCTATTCTTTCTGGAAACTGGGGCAAAAATCTGCAGCAACACGAGGCACATAAGAATGCGCGTCTTGGATTGAATAATATCCAAAGAGGATCGGGTCGTTCTTCCATCGACGTTGTGCAACAAAGCGCTCGAAGCATCAAATCCAGGGCATCTTGAAGGTGCAGCGATGAAGCGAATCTTGAGAGAATACTTCTGATGGTCGGGTCTAAGTAAGGTCGTTTTAAGTAGTTTTTAAAACAATGTGAGGAGTGCCTCAAGTTTTCGCGAAAGAGCCCTTCTCTTGAAAACTTCCCGAAGGACCGATTTTTGTCCTTGCCTGGCTGTGGATCTTGCAAATTCTATCACATACTTCTGATTCCTATCAATATCAGAAATCAAAACAAGAGAAGCTAAGAGTACCAATCAGGCTCTCATGAAACCTGCAGAGTGCGTTAGTACACGATTTTGCAGAAGTCTGCTAATTGTAGATGAAATACGCGTATCTGTCAAGATAAGCAATAAAGGTAGTTGGAATAAAATGAAAATTACTAATCTTTCTTCACGTTTTCTATTCGGAAAGAATCCGGACATACAAAAAATATTTTAGAATAACAACAGCATGTTTTTGATTCATATTATTTATTTCATTTTATAGATAAATGTGATACTCAACACAACTGCATATATATTTTTATGGATTTATTTCCATATGCTGTTGCGCGCACTTTCTTATTCACTCCTTTCATCAATCTATGCACGGTGGCCTTGTCAATTTTCTTTGAAGTAGTACTTAGAACGAAATTCTTGGATCGTTGATACCTCTCCACTGAGCTTTTTGAGGTTTTGCTTGACCATTGACCAGCATTTTTAAATCGGACGGGGCTGTGGATAATTTGGTGGATTACAATCCATGGGAACGTAAATAATGTTATTTTGCTCATATCAAGTGATTGTATCCAAATCTGGCCAGAACAAGGATTGAATCGCATCTTCTTGCCGGTAAATCTCCACGTTTACGGTACCTGTGGTTACGAAAATCTGAGATTTTAGCCCACATGATCATATTGCTTCACCACAGGAACCAGATATTTTGCACGGAGTTTGGTTTTATACTTCCATTCCTAATAATCAGGGGCATCTTTCCGGATAGTTGCAGTGTAAATTTTTGTTCTCTTGAGATTCTTGAATTTTTTGAAACAGTATGTTTCGTCATCCATGACAGCACAATGGAAATTAGTGAGAAGTTGATCATAAAGCTTTCTGAAGCGTATTTTTTTTTCTTCTGATTTTGCTCTTCTTTGCGATCTGTGTAGAGCTTTAAATGATCTCAATCCAGCCTAGGACTTCACTTTTTGCACAAAACTGGTTGACATTGGCACTTTTTTCGCACCTGTCCAGGTTGATACCATCGGGTTTGCCCGAAAAGCAGCAAGGACGCTTTTCTCCTTCCTTGTGTTGCTTGGTCCATGTTCACCACCACTTCCAGCTTTCCTTTGGACAGTAAGATCCTCTTTATAACGTTTAATCACATTTGCAACAGGTGATTTTGGCACATATAACGATTTTGCGATGAATCTAACAATAGAATTGTGATTTTCCAAATATTTGTTCAAAATAGATTTCCTGTGTGCTATTTCAGGCAGCGCCATCGTGAATACAGAATGCGCTTTTGTAAACAATTTGTGTGATTTACGTTTGTCTATGTATTGGTTATGTACACAACAAGTTTCATTCCATTTCGTAGTGATTTGACTAAGAAACAGGATAAATTCTTTGTCCGGATTTTGGTGTGAACGGCCATAACTCTGCCATATTACCATTTATCTTAAGAGGTTCACTGTATGTACTATCATCTTATTGAGCAATTTTTGAATGAAATTTAAGCTATGACGCTTGGAAGCCATTTTTTGTCGATTTTGATCACGACTTTTCACGTTTAAAAACTTTTTTTTCTGCACAAATTTCTGAGAATTTCTTCAGTGCCAAGGGTGATTCCTCAGAACAAATAAGTGACTTTAATATTATTCAGTTTTCTGATGAAAATTCAACAGCCTGGCCGGATCGCTAACGTAAATATCCTAGAACTGAGGAATCTGCATTAAACTTTTAGACGATCTTACCTCGTTCACTGTCAGACACGAAAAGGAAAGATGTTTGGTCATGAATTATGTTCCTGCTTAGTTTAAGTTTGCTTTTATGGACAAATTTACCCAAAAAAAACTGATGATTTGGCAAGGATATGCAGCTGCGGAGCAAAGACCAAAGTGTTCGTGACAAATTAGACGATGGACTCGAAGCTGTACAAGGAAGAATGTCTCAAAAACCACATACTACCTTTCATTAAAGCCCGTAAAGGTCCCGTGAAGTTTTGGCCAGATTTGACGAGTTGCCACTACAGCCGGGAAGTCATCCAGTGGTACCGCGTTAATACCGTAGATTTCATCGATAAAATCATAAATCCACCCAACTGCCCGCAGTTCCGGCCCATCGAGAGATTTTGGGCAATAATGAAGCGTAAGCTTAAGAAAAGTGGAAAAACGGCTCGGGACGCTACTCAGATGACCAAAATGTGGAACAAATGTGCCGAGGAAGTCGACTCCGGAGGTGTGCAGCGTTTGATACGAGGCATAAAGAAGAAAGTGCGGATTTTCATTAGAAACGAAGAGAAATGATTTATATTGATATTTTTCCTTGAAGCACAGTGAATAACCTTTGTTTTGATGTATTAAACTTATTTGCACGTCAATCCGTTACCGAGATACATAAAATTTTATTGTTCTGGATTCTAAATGGACATAACTTTACAAGTTATATTATAATTAAGAAACGTAGCGGACGTGACAAGAATCTTTCGATCAAAATTTGGTCGACTTAAACTTGACTTTCATCGTGCATTAAAAAAATTTGTACATCCCTCATTTTAAAATGTTTGCGTGTAGCATGCCCCTATTTTTATTTTGAGATTAGCACTTCAGTAATCAAAATGTCGTCGAAGGAAGAGAAGAAACACATCAAAATTTTGCAAGTGCATGGCGAAAACTCAAACTACTCTCACGCCAAGTTGGCAGAAATTGTTGAATGTGGCTAAATCAACTGTTGGTGAACGTTTTTCGACAGCCAGGAAAGCTGGATCGGCGGGAAATCGAAAACCGGAGGCCACAGCAACGACAAAAAGAGTTGCCCTCTGTTTCGAGCGGAACACCAACCTCTCCGTCCGTGATGTCACAAAGAAGCTGGGAGTGGCGCCGTCATCCGTAGATAGTGCTAAGAAACGAGCTGAACTGTTGACTAACAAGAAAGTGGTGACTCCAAATCGCGACAATAAACAAAACACGTCGGCTAAAGCACGATCACGAAAGTTGTACACGACGATGCTGACGAAGTTTGATTACGTGGTACAGGACGATGAAACTTACGTCAAGACAGAGTTTAAACAGCTTCCTGGACAGGAATTTTATACGGGAACCGAAAGGGGAAAGGTGGCAGATATTTTCAAGCACAATAGTCTATCAAAGTTCACGAAGAAATACCTGGAGTGGCAGGCCATCTGTACCTGCGGCTTAAAGAGCAACGTCTAGATTGCGACCGCAACTGTCAACCAGGAAATTTATCTGAGCAAATGCCTACAAAACGTCTACTGCCTTTCCTGAAGCGACACAATTGTTCCGTTCTATTTTGGCCTGAGATTTAGGCCATGGAGTGGTATGCTGCCAACAACGTTCATTAGTGTCCAAAAACAAGAACCCACCCAACACGCCAGAGCTCCTCCCAATCGAACAATATTGGGCCATCGTCAGGCGGAACCTTAAAAAGACTCAATAAGCTGTTGTGGGCGAAAAACAGCTTTAGGCAAACTGGCGTTCTGCGGCGAATAAAGTGGACAAGGAGACTGTAGAAAATCTTATGTCAGGTGTTAAACGAAAGACCCGGCAACTCGCATTCGGTAAAAAGGAAGCTTAGCTGAATGTTTCTCTTGCATTTTGTCTTAACTGAACTTGAAAGAGTAAAATTCGACTTGTTAATAAAAACTTTGATCGACTCACACACATTACTGTTTGACCAAATTTTGATCGAAACACCTTTTATCTATCTTCGTTGTACCACACAGGTCGGAATGCTGGGAAAGTAAAGACGTCAAAATCCGAAAATCCATATCCTCAAGTCGTCAATCAAATGGTGCAGCTGAGCGCCAAAATCAAGAAATTATCAAGGCTATTGTAAGTGCCAGAACCCAAGTAACAATTTTAATTTTATTCCAGCCGTATAACACACCACCTGGCTGTGTTGATAAGGCTACACCTAAAACTATGTTTTCTACCAACACCTTCTCTAGGCATCTTTAAAGCCGAAATGTGTACAAAGTGGCCCACTCTATAGACGGTTGTGAAAACAAATTAATAAAACCTTTCTAAGACCATAAAGATTTTGAAAATGTGCTAGTAAACGATGTTATGACCACTTGAGAACCATCATAAAACCTATTGGCTGCCATCCAAACCAGCATGGGACCAAATGGCCACCGCTGTCAAACTTCACGGTGATATCGTGGTTGATTTTTGTTATTCTGCTGTGTTCGATTCTCTGCTCTTCTGATTCATTCAACAGTAAATAATAACTAAGAAAAAAGTTCTAGTGTTGCAGGAAATTATGATTAATAGCAAAATATCCAAAACAAATTGAGTTTTTTTATAGCTTATCATGCTCCAAATCATATGCGCATTTAATTTTATAGTGAATATTGGCACTGATAAGATCCGAAAATTAATGCGCCTCGGGAATTATGCGAGTATACAACAACAAAAACAAAATTGCAACAAATATTTTCGATAAATTAACCATGAAACTCCAGAAAATTGATGGAATTCAATAAGGTTATCTTAAACAAAACCGAAGTTGGTATTTGATCTACAGTTCAATTGCATTACATGTAAAATTTAGTGTATTTATTTTTCCACATTTCAATTATTTCATAAATTTCAACAAGGCGATTGAAAGCAATCACGGTTTTGCCAAAAAGCCAATTTATCTTCGCAATGGCTAATATAAAACTATCTGGTCATTTGGTAGCTTTCCTCAATGCAAACAAGCCGTTTAATACATTTACTGGAGGCAAAATGTTTTAAAATGCTGATTCAACTGGCCATAATAAGATAATATGAATGTGTCCTAAAACGGCATTTCAAAACAGCATTTCATGAGTTTATAAAGTTAAAAATAAAACTTTTGATAGGAGTAAAGGGAATTTTAAAAGTTTAGGTTTTAAGATCGTTGTCAAGAAGCTGTGTAGGTTCTCAGAAACCTGATTAAAATTTGAAACCTGTTGGCACTTATTGCTGCCATAATAAAACCGAATTGATTTCTAGTGGCTTTCATAAAACTTTAATCAAACTTAATAATGCTGGATGGTTTTGGCAATGTTACTTGGGAATAGACAGCGTTCCTTGAATGCTAACCCTCCAAAAAAAATGTTCCTGTACACAACACAGTAACGCCACACTCCAGGCTGGGGAGTACCTTTATTTGAATAACTCGTCGGGTCCTCTGCAACTCCAAATGTGACTCACGGATGAGACAAGGAAGACGTTTTCGAGGATGTTTTCATCAAGCCAACACAGAAGCAGATACGCGGAGAGAAGCAAAATATTCTGATATAAAAGGAAGAGACAAGGTACTAGTTGCAGTTCGGAAGAGAATCAAAACAGACCCATAGTTTTCAACCGAAGGATGCGGCTGTCATATCGCGTAACGGTGCTAAGATAGTCGTACAAACCCAAGTAACAATTTTGGTTTTATAAGAGTTCTGAAGAGCATGAATTAGACCTCAAGAATGCTATAAAACCATAATAAAACCAGCAATGTTCCTTGGGAAGTGAGCTTCTTTTTTCAATCTAGTAGTCTCATTTTTTTTTTATTTTGAATCTAGTAGTCTTCATACGTAAATTTAAATCAAATTTTAAACGGTCTGAGAAGGCGTTTCAACCATTTAGGTTGAAGATTATTTCCGGTATGGAAGTGATTTTTGTCACTTGGTGAAAAAAGTAAAATCACTTACAGTGACGTGACTCTCCATTTGATTTGAGTCGCGTCACTGCAAGTGCATTCATCGGGTTTTTGTAAATATCTATGTTACCTGTGGATGATTAATTGCTTTCTATCATTGCTCTCTTTGTCACTCCTAAGTTAATCTCCAATGTGGATTCCACAGATTTTCCTTTTTCAATTTTATTTGACAAAAGATGACGTTATTCAACTTAAATTGAGCGTTAATAACTTGGATATAATCGTTTCAAACGGTTATTCATATCCATACAAAACGGTGCCTATTGACGTAATAGGATGAAGAAAAGCTTTTCCAATTCAATGAACCGGTGCGGGTTCACAAAAACACTGTCGTTTGACTTGCCTTTCCCGTTTCACGTCGTTATTCAAAAATGGATTATTGTAATTTGCTCCACCTGAACCGGTCGTACAGACACGAATCACCCGCAACCTCCAGTTACATATTCAACATTTCGCAATCCAATTGTTCCCAATTTGCCGGAATGTGATAATCATATCACTGCAGGTTGTCCAATTAAACCGAACAATACACTCAATCCCCGTCCATGAAAGGAAACAAACAATAGATTGCATGTGTCCCCCCTCCCCACCCCCCCCTTCTGTGAACCCCATGCCGGAAGGATCTGGCGCGAAAAATCCACCGGACCGATCTCATTATTCGAATTAACCCGATTATTCAACGGTGAAATCACACACACACTCATAGGTACACACCGAGGGTGACAGCGGACAAAACTCGAATGCAGCCTGGAAGCAATCGCAAAAACTTTTCCAGAGACCATTTTGTTACATAAATCCATTTGCCTTTGACGCAAATTCATCCCGACGGATATGGTGTTGCTGTTCTGGCACTGGTGGCCGGCAAAGTGGCTAGGTTTGTACCATTGTACGGTCGGGTAGATGTTTGATAGGTGCTTTTTCACCTGCATGCCTTCGGGGAATTTCCATTCTCTGGCTGCGTCGTGTTTCCTTCCCCGAGGGATTCGGATTCATCCCCCCTCCTTCCGCCCTCCCCCCGTACGGTGGAGCAAACTTGACCCGATCACTCGTTTCGGGGAGTGTGAGTCGAGGCATTAGCTCGATACAAACTCACTGAACTAGATGAAACCTTTTCCAGCAGCCTTCTATTCAAAACCAGTTTCCGTTCAACAGACTCTCGTTTGCCAGAGTTCGATTCATTGGAATACGCCGTCCGTCCGTCCTCACCTGCTCGTACGATGCTGGCAGCGAGGCCGAAGTCCGGCTGCTCGATTTCCATTGTTATTTTATTTTATTCTATTCCGTCAGTGTGCAACTGCATCCATGCGTATAAATTGTGAACATATTCAACTCTTGACTCGGTCCAACGTGGGGTGCAACGTGGAATTCTCCGATTTCAGTCGCGCATTGAAATTGCTAAACTTTATAGGGAGAACATGTCGGTGCTCGGAACGACTCCGGCTCCGTTTAGGGGATAATGGTGATGAACCGATGAGGGGAGGAAGGTCAATTTCAATGCTTGATCAGAGGGAATCCGAAATTTATCAGCACTGATGATCTATAAGGCCAGAGCAATGGACTGCAGAAGGTGCGTGCGGGGCCTTCGTTAGCTCAGTTGGTAACTGTGCAGCTAAAAATCAACGGTGGCTGGGTTCGATTTCTGGTCTGGCCTTAGAAACTTTTCGTAAAGGAAAATTTCTCGACTCCCTGGGTAAAAATGGTTCCTGGCATCGAAAGCTCTCAATTAATACCTATGAAAGTGCATATAGAACACTAAGTTGAGACCAAGCAAACTCTTAGAAAGAAGTGTGTGTGTTTGTGGCTTCCTGTTGGTCCACCAGCTTGTCACATGGAGAAAGCTCCATGTGACAAGCTAGTGAACCAACAGAAGCCAGTGAATTTCGCCTTCAGCCACTAATATAGGTAATTTGATACACAGTTTGAAAGATATCATGCAATTCTCTACATTGCCTAATGCACATAAGGGAACGTTAAATTTGGCAGGAATTAATGGGATATTTCATGAAAACGTAAGTGTAATGTATGTTCACTTACTCTTTTGAATCAACCATTTTTCCCAGTGTATGGAAAACGTCAGTATGAATAAATAAAATGAAAACATCGTGACGCGTATCGAAACGGTAAAACCTAAAAGTTTATTTTCCTCTAATCCGTCCGAATAATTAAAACTAATTGTTGCGCAACTCGAACCGTAATATTCCTCTTTACCGGATACACCCCACAATAATATAACATTTGGTGTCAAGTGGGATTATTTGCAACAACCCTCCAGCAGGTTAAAAAGTGAGGCTAGGACCAGCAGGAAAACGCAATTCGGAAGTGCAAAATGGCTCAAGTGACCACTGAACTCATGGAGACGCTCTCGCAAATGATCGCTCAGGCTCTGAAGGCATCAATTGGAAGCGTCGCACAGCAAGCGAATCCGGATCCAGCTGCAGATCCCGCTGGCCCATCACCAAAGGTTCCACCGTTTTCCATGTCAGAATACCGCTCCACGGAAGATGCATCCGTCTCCGACTACTTCAAGAGGTTCGAGTGGGCATTGCAGCTGAGCCTCTTTCCGGAAGCCCTGTACGCGAACCATGCCAGAGTGCACATGGGGGCCGAGCTCAACAACTCGTGACCCTGCTGACGTCACTTACGCAGATTTGCGCACCACACTCTCCGACCACTTCGATCGCTCAAAAAACAAATTCGTCGATAGCATCAAATTTCGACACATCGTGCAGAGTAAGGGCGAATCTGTCGCTCAATTTGTACTTCGTTTAAAGCAAGGAGCCCCATACTGCGAATACGGCGAATTCGATTGAACAATTTCTTCACGGGCTCGAGGCAAGAAATCTGTGCGACGAAATCATCGCGAAGAATCCAGCAACTTTTAAGGCTGCATACGAAATCGCGCACACACTGGATGCAACCCGGAACACGGCACGGGAAGTCAACACCGGGACATCATCGATGGAACCGGAAGCCACCAACAAGCTAGGATACGAAACTCCAAGAACCAGGAAGTACAGATCATCGGATGAAAATCAACCAACAGTCATCGAAACATCGGATCAAGCTGCTGCTACGGCTGCGGTGGATAACACATGCGGAACCAATGTCGGTTCCGTGAATCAAGGTGCAATACGTGTAACAAGAAAGGCAACATTGCCAAGGTTCCAGAACACCATGGATCAAGTAGAATCGTCAGAGAATCCAACCTCCGATATCGACGTAGTACAGACACTGGGACAGATCCACGATGTAACAGCGACCGGGAAGAAAATGATTAACATTGAAATCGATGGACATCGCCTACAAATGGAGCTGGATACGGGAGCACCATGCGGAATCATTTCGGAGTCTAAACTGAGGAGAATCAAGCCAATATTTTCTCTGCTTCCGTCAGACAGGCAGTTCTCATGTAATTCGGGTCATCGAATCAACTGCCTCGGTCGCATTCCCGTGAAAGACGCGGTTGGATCAGCATCACGTAAGTTGAATGTTTACGTCGTTTCGGGAGAATCCGATGCTCTCATTGGGCGTGAATGGATTGCCCAGTTCGCTGATCAGATTAACATTAACGAAATGTTTGCTCCGGAGACATCTGTTAACGCAGTCACTTCCACTGAACTTACTCCAAGGCAAGAAGCGCAGCTGTCCGAACTGCTGAGCAACTACGAGGAAATCTTAAGTGAAGTTCCCGGTATGCTGAGCGGACCACCAGCAAAAGTGCACATGAAACCAGGAGTATCTCCCATCTTTGCCAAGGCACGGGATGTACCACTTGCTCTTCGAGATCGCTACGCAGCTGAAATCGACAAAAAAATCACCGCAGGATTCTACGAGACGGTGGACTACACAGAATGGGCGTCGCCGACTCACATCGTAATGAAGAAAAACGGAAGCATCCGAATCACCGGCAATTACAAGCCCACCGTCAACCCAAGGATGATTGTCGACGAACATCCAATACCGAAGGTCGAAACACTCTTCAACAAGATGAAAGGGGCTTCTTTGTTCTGTCATCTAGACCTAACCGACGCTTATACGCATCTTCCGATCGACAATGAGTTCCGTCATGTGCTCACCCTCAATACGGTAGACAGCATGGTCTCATTCGCCCCACGAGAGCTGCGCATGGCGCAGCGAATATACCCACTGTTGGCAGCCACGCCGAATGGAAGCAGTCCTACATGGCCTGGATAACGTCGTCAACTTTTACGACGCCAACATCGTCTACGCAGAAAACTTCAATGATCTCTTAGTACCCCTCGCAGCAACCATGAACAGGCTAAAGCAAAACGGACTACGGCTCAATAAATCCAAATGCATCTTCGCAACATCATCTCTTGACTGCCTTGGGCACAGAATCGATCGGCATGGCGATCGATCACCATCAGGCAAACACATCGAAGCAGTCCGTGATGCACCACGACGACAAACCCAGATCAATTACAACTTTTCCTGGGCAAGGCAACCTACTACGGTGCATTCATCCCGAATCTCATCTCGGGCCTGAAGTATTCGGGATATGCTAGCAACCGACACGTTCGAGTGGACCCCTGAAGCAGACAAGGTGTACCAAGATCTGAAACAGGCGCTTATCTCACCGCAAGTTTTGATGCCGTATGATCCAGCATTACCGCTTATTTTGGCAACGGATGCGAGCAAAACAGGATTGGGGGCCGTGCTGTTCCACATCGGCTGAGCGATGGAACGGAGCGGCCAATAGCGTATGCCAGTTGTACGATGTCTAAAACGGAGCAGCGATTACCCCAAATTGACAAAGAAGCCCTAGCAATTGTGTGGGGCGGTCAAACAGTTTTTCACTATCTGTATGCTCGTAAGTTTACCTTGATTACGGACCATAAGCCACTCACGCAGATACTGCATCCAGAAAAGTCCCTGCCTACGCTCTGCATCAGCCGAATGGCCAACTATGACGATTACCTTGCACATTTCAACTTCAATGTCGTCTACAAGCCAACCAACCTGAATACCAATGCTGATTACTGTTCCCGGATTCCGAGCAAAAGCAACACAATCCGGCGTCAATAGCTTGTCTGGCGGGGAGAAATACAGAGGATGAATTTGAACAGTTGCCGGTGCGCACCTCCAAATTCAGCGGCTGCCGGTGCGAGGCCAAAAACACAACGCGTGAAACCGGAAGGACCCTCAGCTTGGACAAATTGTTCGAGGTTGGAATTAGGTCGCAATCTTACACAGTCTGGCTTCAAGGCCCCAGAATCGAAATACACAATGGCTGCCGACTGTTTGCTCTTCGAACATCGAGTGGTCATTCCAGCTGTACTTCGCCAGGCAATCCTGAACGACCTGCACGTACGCGCACTCTGGCGTCATGAAAATGAAAAGACTTAGCACGTTCCTACGTTTACTGGCTCGGAATCGACTCATGACATCGAAAGAATGGCAAAAAGCGTGTAAGAGTATGCCGTCACGCACCAGCACCGCCAAAGTTCAGAAGCCACCATTGGGAATATCAAACGGTCCGTGGGAACGTATTCACGTTGATTACGCTGGTCCACGTAGCAGGTGCAATGCTGCTGATAATCGTCGATGCGTTTAGCAAATTGTTCGAAGTTAAAGTCACCACCTCAACAACAATAGCTGCCACGATCAAGATTCTCGACGAACTCTTCTCGGCGTATGGAGCACCTGTAACACTCGTATCGGACAACGGTCCGCAGTTTACCGCTGCGAAGTTCAAAGCATTCCTGGAGAAGAGTGGTGTTAAATATCACAAGCTTTCCACCCCTATCATCCTGCAACAAATGGTCAAGCCGAGCGCTACGTCCAGACAGTTAAAAGTGCACTGAAAGCCATGGAAACAACGAGTGAAAATTTACAAGCCAATCTCAACATATTTCTGCAGCAGTATCGTATCTGTTATAAAAATTTGAAAAATCTGTAAATGTCTATAAAAATCTATAAATTTTTGTTTGGAAAATTAGACTTCTTCCAACGAAAAGACGTAATACGAGAGCAAGTTATGTCATTTTCGCTATTTGTGTGATTATGTAAACATGTCTGCATCTATTTCTTGAATTGTATGCAACCTTACACTATTGTTTCATATTTTTAAGTGGCACTGAAGCTTGAAGCATTCATGTAGATGATACAATTTCAGGTCTTTCCAGTATTGTATTTTAAAATCACAATTAGGTTTTCAGTTTGATAAATTCAACAGACTTTTTTCTATTCAACACTAACCATTGAATTACAATGAATAACTAGAGTCAATCTTCCGTTACGTAAATTATAAAGTTATAATTATATATATATATGATTCAGTTCATTTTATGTAGATGCGCAGATTCTCTGAACTTTGGAAGCATTATCGAAAACTTTGTGGATATATTGATAAACTTCTTGAATTCTTTATGCTTCTCAACTAAACTTCAGGAAATTTCCTTACTGATCAAATCTGAAAATTCCTGCTTGAACTACTAGAAAGTTTCCTCTATACTTCTGGAAGAATTTTTTTTCAGATTTTATCAATTGTATCTACCAAAACTTCTGGGATTTCGTGATATTCAGAAGTTCTCATTCTGAAATGCTGAAATGTTCGATTCGGAATAGCTCTTCTGGGTAGCTCTCTAGCACTTCTGGATAGCTCTCTAGTACTTCTGGGTGGTTCCAACTAAATTTTGGTCTCTACGTTACTTCTGAGAAGTCCTCTTGTGAACATCTGAAGAGTTTTTTACTGATTTTTTGATAAGTTCCTTCTTGTCCTGGTAAGTTCCTTCCTGAAATTCTAGGAGAAGTTTTTCCTGAGCTTATTCTTATCCTTTTACTTCTGATTGGTCTCATCCGGAATTGCGAGTAAAATTTTATTGAAGCTTTGGGAAAGCCGTCTCCAAAATTTTAGGAAAATTCCTTTAAATTTGTTCTTGAGAGTTTCTTCCTGGACTTTTGGGAAGTTTCTCCAGAACTTTGGGGAAGTTTGTTTCGGAACTATTGGAAAGTTCGTGCTCAAATCAGAAGGAAGTACCTCCAATGCTCCAGGAAAGTTTCATTCTTTTCTCTCTAAAGAATTTTGAGAAATCCTTATTCTGAAATGTTAAAATGTTCTACGCTGAACTTTGCAAAAGCTGCCTAGCACTTCTGGAAAGTTCCAGCTAATCTTTCGAAAGTTTTCCTCAACTTCTATGACGCATCACCTTGAGGATTTTTTCCTGATTTTTTGAGAAGTTATAGGTAGCGCCCTTCCTGGTAAGCTGCCTTCTGAGAATTGGGGAATATTTCTTTATCTGAATTTCTGGGAAATTCAGAATCAGGACATTCTTCTTACCCATACAATACACAGTTTGTGGCTAAGTTACCTGGATAATTTCTTAGGATTGGTTGAAATTTGAGTTTGAATTTACCATAGAAACATTTCTTGCATTCAAAAAACCCGCATACCATTTTTGATTCCATTTGCTTGATTAGTTCTCAAGCTATGCAGACATTTGTGTTTCATTTGTATGCGAGCCGGAAGAGGAAGCGGTCTCAAACAATCGCAAGAACCTTCCCCAGCCCCAAAAATACCTGCATACATATTTTCACTCCGATCGGTCAGACAGACAGTCAGACAGAAATCCATTTTAATATAAATAAAAATCCTGTTTCCAATAACTCCCACATGCCAAATGCGGTTTCATTTACTTGAATAGTTCTTGAGTTATGCAGAAAACTGCGTTTCATTTGTATGAGAGCCCCCCTCCTTTTCAGAGGGCGAAGGTGTCTCAAACCACCATAGAAATATGTCTGACCTTCAAAAAAATCCACATGCCAAATTTGATTCCATTTTCTTGATTGGTTCTCGAGTTATGCATAAATTTGTGTTTCATTTGTATGGGAGCCCCCCCCTTCAGAAAAGGGAGGGGTCTCAAATAAGCATTGAAACAGTATTCATCTACAAAAACGGCCACATGCCAGATTTGGTTCAATTTGCTTAATTAGTTCTCGAGTTATACAGAATATTGTATTTCATTTGTATAGGAGCCCCCATTTTCAGGGTGAAGAGAATCTGAAACCATAAGAAACCTTTCTTGCCTTTAAAACCTCCCACATACTAAATTTGGTTTCTTGTTGCTTAGGGTCTCAAACCACCGTAGAAACATTTCTTAATAGGATTTTTAAAGTGAGGAGGGGTGTCAAACTATAATAAGATCCTTTCCGGAGCCAAAAACCCCTGCATACAAATTTGCCTAGCGGTAAGGATAGTTCTCATGTTTGGTTTAAATTTGTGTTTCGTATGTATGGTTTGCCTCCCTTTTCAGAGTGAGGCGGTCTTAAATTACCACAAAAACATTTCTTGCCTTCAAAAAACTCACTCATACCAATTTTGGTTCCATTTGCTTGATTAGTTCTTGAGTTACGCAGGAATCGAACTATCATAAAGATGCTTTTCCGGACTCAAAAGCCACTGAATACAAATTTGCAAAGCGTAGATAGGTTTAGTTCTCATGTATGAGAGCCCCCCTTTTAAGAGGGAGGAGGGGCTTTGAACCACCATAAAAACATTTCATGCCTTAAAAAACTCGTCCATTCCAAATTTGGTTCCATTTGCTTGATTATTTCTCGAGTTATGCAGAAATTTGGGTTCCATTTGTTTGAGAGCACCCCCTCCCCCCTTCCTCCTCATATGACGGAAGAGTCTCAAATCACCATAGAAACATTTCCCTCCTTCAAAAACTTCCACATGCGAAATTTGGTTCCATTTCTCTTATTAGTTCTCGAGTTATGCAAGGATTTGCGTTTCATTTGAATAGGTTCCCCCCCTTTCAGAAAGAGGAGGGGTCTCAAATCAACATAGAACAATTTTTTGTCTTCAAAAACCACCACATACTAAATTTGGTTCCATTTGCTTGATTAGTTCTCGAGTCATGCAGATATAGTGTATTTCATTTGTATCGGAGCCCCTCTCCCTTTAGGATGGGAAGGGGTCTCAAACCAACATAGAAACATTTTTTGTCTTAAAAAACCACCACATGCTAAATTTCGTTCCGTTTGCTTGATTAGTTCCCGAGTTATGCAGAATATTGTGTATTATTTGTTGGGAGCCCCCCCTTTTATGACGGGGAGGGTTCTCAAGCTACCATAAAAACCTTTTTTGCCTTCAAAAACTCACACATGCTAAATTTGGTTTCTTTTGCTTGATTAGTTCTCGAGTTGTGTAGAAATTTGTGTTTCATTTGTATGGGAGCTCCCCTTTCCAGTGAAGGGAGGGTCTCAAACCATCATGAGATTATTCTCCGGCCCCAAAAATCTCTGCATACAAAATTTCACGCCGATCGGTCCTTCCGCTCGCGGAGTTAAATCGTGACAAAGGAAACCCCAACTCATTTTTATTATATAGAAGATTTAAAAAATCTTTCAAATGTCTGCAAAGAAAGTCTACCCATGTAACAGTAAAAATGTCTGCAAAATGTCAGCCGCATCGATAAAAAGTCTCTGCGACTAAAAAATGAAAGGTCTGTAAGATTTACAGACATGTCTGTGAAATATGGCATCCCTGTTTACAATGGAAAGCATCTGAAACGTCAAATCGA
>JASCZW010010064.1:0-38767 GCA_034211315.2 Aedes japonicus | reverse complement strand
ACACATGTATTATTGGGAAGATTCGACTAAGCAGTCTATAAAATAATAGAAATATAGCTTAAATGACTACTCGCTATTTACGAGTTAATTCCCAGTTGATAGGCAATAAAATTGCTTTAATGTGTCAATTTTCACATGTAACACATGTCCATACCACATACATGAGCAAAACCAGTTTTGATAGAATGATGTTTCTACGAACCAATGACACATTGTTGTTAATGTCATTAATTATCGAACAAACTGAACGAATACATATAGTTCCATGGAAGTTGCGTCGATTATACCTGATTTTAGTTCAACGTGTATTAGGAATACAAATTCAGATACCTGTATATAGAAGAATATTACTATTAACATGAGCATTGCCGGTGTCAGGCAATCTATCACCTTTGCCCGCACAAATGGAAGGTTGCAAAAGTGGAAAGCACTGATAAAAATTCGACTACAAGGACGTGAAGGATTTGACACGCTGAACAAGACAGCGAGAGTTGAACAGAGAACCAGATATAATAAAGTCAGACTAGATCATTTTTACTAGGCTGGACCATAAAAATGGAAGGTCTAGAAATTACCGTACCACTTGCAAAATGACTGACGAAAGTTTGCCTTGAAATAGTAACACTGAAATATTTGAATCGAAGACCGGTTGTTAGATTATAGTGTAGTATCACAACAGAAAGGAGGAAGGTCACACAATTAAACACAACGGCACTGGGGATTAGCAATATCGTACTTTTGTTTCTTCTTCAGGAACGATGCATATGGAAACTGGTTTTACAGTGCTTGATTTACGCAGCCATCATGAGCTAAATTGTTGATATTGGGACTTGACAGAACCACCAACGAGTGGTTAAGACCCAGCATATTTAGGTACAACAGATTATGAGACACTTATTAGTAGTATGAGTGAAGTGTGTGACGGCCTCACATATATTTAGCATTAGTTTTTCAACTTCAGCAATGTTGCACACAATCAGTTTCAAGGCAGATCGTTGTAGGGTCTATACTAAAAAGTCAAAAAATAAATATATACATTCACATAGTACAAAAATAGATTAGCGACACATAAAGTGATAAGGAGGACAATGTTACTTGCATAAAGTTTAGAAAATCACTGCGCTAATTGATGGCAGCGTATCCAGTACCTGGCATAATAGACTGTTTAACTAGACAAATATCATGATCAATAGAAATTAACAGTATTTGACTGATAAACTCTCCTTGCTTTACTTGACCAGTGTTGTTTCAACAATTCAATATGTAGAAAATACCTTCTTGCTGCACATGGAGGGCGGAATTACGAAAAATCAAGGGCTTATGGTTCATTTTATTTGAATGGTTTAATCGATATGACAGTCATCGTAGTAATATTTACCAGCATGTCAATAATATTTAAATTATAATTTTTTCAGGGACCGGTAGATTCCTGCCCCTGCTCCGATCCTTGTCTAAAGATATCTAAATGTTCTTCGTCTTGAGTGCACCACATCGGTGCAATCTGTCACGCTGAAGAATCCAACTGGGAGCTAAAGTGAGAGCAACATCTTAGGCAACTATGACTGACAACTGCTTTAACTGCATGGAACGTCTGGCAACACCGCCGATTTTTTACCAAGATTTATATAGGCAGCACGTAACGAGCCCCGCTACCTGGATTTTTGAGCAGTAAAATGTACCAGAAACTTAGCAGAAATTTCCACATCAACTTGCATGGGGGATAATATTATGATGTTATTCATTTTCCGTGGGAAGTTTTAATAAAACTGAAACTTTATAATCATACAGTGATAAATGTCGTAGTATCATGCAGCAAAATAAATATTTTTTTCACAACGAAATGGTATTTTAATAGAGGACAGAAATTTCTCTGCCTAAATGATCTTAAAAACTTGCGATTACCCAGTGCATCATTAACTAAATTTACAGTCAGTAAAATGAAATTGAAAAATAAGAGTTAAAAAAAATCATTTGCACTAGAAAATTTTTTTGTTGAACTACTTTCATATTCACATTTGTCCATATTTTATTGACATATACTTTTAATTTATTCAAGAAAGGTAATACTTAACAAAGAAACGAGTTCAGCTTTAATTGAATAATTTTGTTAATACCTATATAAATCAGGTACGTTATGTTTTGAGGTTGTTGGTGGTTTTATCGTTGCCCTAACCCGTTGCAGGCATGAAAAAATGAAAACGATGAGAAACACTGCGGGTGGACTGAATACTAGCTTATAAATGAATCGCTTTGGTCAATGAAACACCATAATTACCCAAATGTCCGCTTGAATGCAGAAAGATTACCATTCAATTGGTTTGTTGAAGACATAAACGTAGAATTATCGAACGTTATTAGAATGAATTTGTAGAGAATTAACACCGCAGCTGACATTATTAATCAACCTATATATACCCTGGAACGCATCATTGCCCGATATGGTCGCGTACAGCGCTGCCAGTTCAATAGACCCAAAGGGAGCGAGAAGTGACTGGGAATTTTGTTAATAAATAACTGATGAAATTGCGCTATGTGTTAAAAATAAAAATCATTGTTGTTGATTATCCGAATAAGCCCAGAATTTAGCAACTGTTTTGAAGTAATAGGTGAATACTGAAGGCGATCAAGCCAGCAGTGTTGTATAGTTCATATTTTGCTGCTGTGTGATGCTTTTTGCCGAAGGAGGTCTTGGCGCACAAAGATATAATTAATTTAATAGCACTTTTTTCCTGCAATTTAATAACTTCTACCTGGGCGTGGAAGTAATCACAACTTCATTTGACTTTAGCACCTGGCGATAGTGTACTCCCATGAATATCTCTTCGTCCTTCGTGACAGAAATCTGACAGTACCGTTCTTGAGGAGTATCTGTTCAATTGATTCTATATGGATTAAGTAATTAATATGGATCATGATCCACCGCCGATAAAATTTATCAAAACTACACGACGAATAGAGAGGCGTAGCGACTTAGAATTCAATGAAGCCTTGGTGAATGCCGTATTGGCGAAGCTGATCGGATGAACTTCCTGAGCGCGCGATGCTTTCGTGCGATTTGCATATTGTATAGCACGGGGACCATTGGTTCGACCACAGCGAATGTAACGAGCCATAATTTGTACCGGTGGCACGAAAACGCCGAACTGGCTTTACTATATATCTGCTGGTAGCGTTTGTCAGCGACGTACAGAATTCGCCATTACGGAGAATATACACGGAACAAGGCTGACAGCGTGTTAACGCGACTCAAGGCCTGGTATTGTTGCCTCCTATCATAAAATATAATATTGATCTTAAGAAGAAGAAACTACCAAAGCGATAATGTAGAGATACCGTTCACACTTTGATGGTCTACTAATGAAAGTTTAAATATATTAAAAAATATAATAGAACAGAATATAAATTACAGGAGGCCTAGGGCTGATGTATATGTCAGTTACGATTATTAAAAATTTTGAAAGACTTGTTTGATATATTTTAACGGTCATATATGAGAGAACGTTAAATAAATAGTGAATTTAGTTCAACAATATAATATGTTTTTGTTCCGAGAAGGGAAAATCACCAACAACACATTCATGCAAGTTGCAAAAATAAATAACGCAGAACTGATTATAATCTGATGCTGCACGTAATATGCTAATGATGAAGGTATCAAAAATTGTGAATTATTACGACAAAGAAACATCAATTTTGCATAATACAAAGGGAATATAGATTATATATGCAGATATTATAATTTTTATTAGATAAATGTCACTCGAGTTGTAAGGAAAAGATCAAAACAACACGTTGCTTACGCTCCCGGCTTAATGACACGAGGATAACGCGAAAGCAAATAATTATTTTTGCGAATTCGATGGAAAGATGAAAGAATGTTGTCGTGTATTGCGTCCGATTACTAAAAACGCCGATCGGATGAAACGATGAACAGGTATTACATATATGTGAATTTCTTTAATTTGTATTTTATATGAATGAAGATCATGATGTCTGACAGATAACAGGTGACTACATAAATGTATTGTTTTATAGTAATTAGATTTTTTGTATAGCATATCTATTCCACACCATTCTGCTAATATTTAAGATTAAATGTCAGCGACAATGGTCAGGTAGAATATAGCGTTACACTAGCTAAAACACGCCTTAATAATAAAGATTGCCAGTATTTCAATTATAACTATTTAATGAGTGTTGTTTAAATATGTTTGAATTGCATCCTGAGATAATAATGGATTTTACAGTTGAAACTGATTTTTATTGTATTGAATTTGATAACTGGTTTTATGAAATATACAACATATCTGATTAAGCAGACATATTGTTTTTTTCACTCCGCATCCATGCTGGTTTCTACTGTAATAAATGACCATTTTATTTTATGAAACGATTTTGAAGTCATTTTTGCAGACGGCACCTTTCACAAAAGACAAGATGATACAGAGATACGGTTGGTTTTGTGGATGTTACAAACAATAGATTTAATTTATTTAACTTATTTTAATGTGGAGCTGGTAAAGTTGCTTACCATGCCTTGAGAGAATTTATCATGCAGCGCATTTTTTCAGTACAGACAGCGGCCATTTTGTATTTACCTTGAGTGTAGGCAATATATTTATGCATTGCACTGGTTACAAGGCACCGAGCACAGAGTTGAACACAGGCAGATGTTGGACTTTTAATACTTATAGCCAGAAGCAAAATGTCACATTGCGGATTCGTGTCGAATGAGTCAAGACAAGAATTTCACCATCATCCAATAACTTTGATCTTGAAATACAATGAGAAGACACTGACCATAAATAGAACTAAATTTTTTATTTGATATCTACATTTATGACGAAGCAATGAAAGGTTGCCAGCAAGAAGCACAATATATGTTTTCAGAATTGTTTATGCAAATATTCGGTATACGTTATTGATAATTTGAAATTATGTATCAACTTTAAAAATATCACCCACAATTTGTTTACAATTGTACAGCTTACTTCATAGAATGCACTTATGAGCATTTATCGACATTGAATGTATGGAAAACGCTAGTTGAATTTAATTTTCGCTACCATTTTTTGCGTATTCACCACTGAAAAAAACTCACAAAAAAATCGTTGTAATTTATAGTAACACCACTATTTACCCCTGATCCGTCGAGCCTGTTTTTTTAACTAGATCAGCTAATTAACAACAGACACCATAACGATCTGCCCCATATTGACAGTACAGAAGACATGATGTTTATTGAGAACCCGCTTCAATATCGCAGATTCTAAAGTACTTTTTAAACATACGACCAACAGCTAGTACCTACTGCCAGATTGTAATTTATTTAGAGTTAACTGAAAATGATGATAGCGTTATTTCAAGACGGTGACATCCACCAAGGCAACTAATGATATCTGAAGAAATTCTCAGAACCATTGAAGCACTGGAAGATGCACTGATTTGAGCTACGATTTTCATAAAGTGAACGACTTGATTCATCAGGAGTCAGCATTGGAAATTGGTCAATACCTGTTGAGGATTTTTTCTGCATTTGCCAATCAAAGCATCATCCGTTAACACCGCGTAAATACGACGTCAAATACTTCGTTTTCTTCATGCCACGCAACAGCCGAGCAGCAAAACGCGCAAAGCTGTAGACTGGTTGTTATTTTTGTAACCACCACATTGAAAATTGTCCACCAAGCATGATGATAATCTTTTCAGTGAAAGGCAACAGTAAGCTCAGGTGGCTACGAGAAGTGGTGAGAAAATAATAGGCAGATTCCATGCAGCAAACAAAGACGACGAAACCATTGCTCGGTGAAATGGACCACTGCTGGTCATCCAGTGTTTTTAAGAACGTGTTGTGGTGGGCACGATTCATCAGACAGGTGGATTAATTCTAAGACATTTTTGTTGGAGTGCAGGCAGGGAGGAAGATTGCCTACCATAAAGGGATTCTGTTAGAGCTGGATAGTAGTCACTGATTCAGAATCTCGGAAATGGTTTTCCAATCACAATTGGTTCACTGCTATAACACAGTGTTCTTGAAAAAAGAGTCATATTTTGAATTATTCCACTATACTTGGAGGAACCTAGGGAAACCTTAATAGAAACGTGTTATATAACAATGTCTAAATTGCTGCTTAGCACAAGAGGTGTTACTTCCTGGGGAAAACCAGCGCAGTGAGAAGGTGTTGATGTGCTGTCACCTGCTATCGCTTTACTTCAAGAAAGCTGGTAAACTTCAAGTGTGTTAATTCAGGGAAATCAAGAACCTTTGAGAACGAACCACTTGATGATCTTCACAGCGAAGGACCATTTCCAGATGGAATTGGCTGCTGCACCAGATTAATAATGTGTAGGGAGCTCAGGCCACCATCCTAATGCTGCCAGACTCATTGGGAACATCGTTTGTCTTCTTGAAAGGCAGACACCTGTTTTTTTGTTCAGACGTCATGATTTGCCGCTGTTATACGTTGGGTAACTCGATTATTCTGCAGGGCCTGAAAAATATCAGTTCTGTATAATTTTACCTGATTCGACCAGAAGCTCAACGTAGAGCAAGTTGCTTCATCATGAAGATACCTCAATCGAATACACCCACACACACAAATAAAAATGTTCAAATTATTTTTCCATTTTGTTTTCGTAACTCCGGAGCTGATATCAACGAGGCTAATTGGTATATGCACCAGAAACCCTATTATTTTATTATAAAATCTTCAACAGGAGGAAGGCAAAATTGATTAAACACTGATGCACCTCTTCAGTGGCTGCATAAAAATGATGCAAGACTAAAAGCTAGTAACGGAACTGCTACCAGATTGAAAAAAGGTTTTATGACACACCAGATTTTAGCGATGATATTTCAACTGTGGGGACTTTATAATAGTGGGGACAAGATAAGTAGATACCATTTCTTCACTACCGCATCTTCGGTGACAGGACTTCATCGGAGATACAATATTGAGTTATTCGTTGAATTGGCAGGACGTTGTGTCTGAGAATTTTAAACGATAAATACCTGTTTGTAAATTGTTGAATGGAATTATCCACATTTTAACAGTGGGCAATGCAGACTAAGCGAAGTGATTGGCATGAAGATTAAGGGTGTAATTTCAGCTCATAATTTTGCTTTTGAACGAGATTCAGTGTTAAGCGTGAACATAATACCACAGAAGGAATGCACAGGTGTGAAGGCAGTTTTAAAATACACACATTTATCACCTATATGTTTTCAGCCAACTAACAATTGGCAACATTTATGTTGGTACATCAGATGACGATGCACACTCGGCGTCTACATATTTTTTGATCCAAATATTTACCTCACCCAAAACGAACAAGTAACTGTTCAGACCATAAATTGAGGCAGATTTATTTGGCAAAGTAGTAGTGCATAATTGGAAAAATAAGACCATCAACAGACTTTGACGATGCCTGCAGATATTAAGGAGTTTACCTGCAGCCACCATAGATTAGTACATTAAAAATTGTTCACTAATTTTAGCATGAATCACTGCTCTTAGTGTGTACTAAGAAAATTAAATTTCAGACGCTAAAATGAAGGTGCTTAACGAAGCTTGATGAGCCATAGTATCGGATTGATGCATTATTGTTACTAAATCGGCGACAAGACAGTAATTTAGACGACTTAAAACCAGTAGATATATGGCATCAAGAAAGTGAAAGAGATAATGTTTGACTATTCCAAGCGTTCACTGGAGTTGAGCAATGAAACAAAAAGAACTGCCTGAAATTTTTTATATCGATGACATAAGCTGCAATGTCATATGGAAGCATAGTGAAATAAGAGATTGGGACAATACCATTATTGAGAGAAGTTTTCTTTTAATCGCTAATGAAATAAAAATGTCGACAAAATAGTCACTATGCGCCTCCGCCATGTAAAACTGCTGGATCACATTATACTGCAATAATGCAGAATGATGCATGAAATGAACACGATCACATAGCTTTTTCTGTTTCAAATTATGATGAGATTATGAAGCAACTCATTATGACGAAGATAACTGTTTAGGATAATTTGTTTGTAATAACACAGTTTGTTGAAACAACTGAACTTGCTGGTGCTTTCATCTGAAACGTTACTGACCGTCAGTAGTTCGATGAGTTTGTTTACCAGTTCAAAATGAGAGAAAGCCTGACTGCATGATTTTGTGAAACTAATCCACTTGAAACCACGCAAGATGGTGAATTTTTAGTTATTTGTGACTTTTTCTGAAAATTAGTTTCATTTTGTAGCATTTAAGTTCTGGAACGCAAATATAATCCATCTTTCGTATTATACTGAAATATGCAAATTAAAACATTTCGCTTATAATTTCCGAAGAACTAAGACAGTCGTTATAATTTGTTTATTGATAAACAGATAAACTTTTACAAATAACAACATGAAGCCAACATACAATTTTTTTTCTTCAGGTATTGTATAAAAAACTACGGCTTGTAAATTTAATGCTGTACAGACGCTAATGCTTACAACATCAAATGAAAGGTCCAAGGTGATGTTATTGGAGGTACGATATTACCAGAGCGACAAGAAATTGCAGAAGCTTTTAATTGGGCAAATGTGAAAGAAGAAGAACTTACAAAGTCACTATTTTAGAGATCGGATGCAGAAGCAATAATCACTATAATAACTAAAGAACCCGTGAGAAGAAAAGAAAGAAAGGTGATGTTACTTCATGAATTGCGGTGTTGCAGGCCATTGAGAAATTACAGGTTGGATATGGTCGTCGACGGTAGCAATGCTGATGATTTGGTTTTCACCGGTACACGGCAGAAGCGCGATTGACATACCACCGCGAGTCGTATATGAGGAATAGCGAGCGAGCAAGTTTAACGATATTCCGTTCACCAGTTAGTAACAACAACGATTAGCCAACCGCAGCGTGTATAACACCACATAACAGGCACTGAATTGCAATATATTAATTTGAATACCAAGATATATTTGAGATATAGTATTAATGCAGCATGGAATGTATTACCTTCAATATTACATGATATCATGCCTGTATTATTAGCGAAACCAAAATATAGAGATTACATTTCATAATGTTTTTTATCTAGTCCGTCAGAGATAATGTCGATGGTTTACTATGTTGAATTAAGATGCGTATAACTGCTGAAATGAGTTACAGCAGGCAGTCACCAATGAATGAACAGGTTGTTAAAATCTGAAAGAGGATGTTAGTCAATACCAAAATTATCATTTCACAGACTAATGTCATAGTAATGGCAGACATTTGCTTACTTCAAATGGCTGGCTGAAACGCTGACCCAGCCACGCCTTTATAAATAGTCATTATGTTGCTCACCCTTAACACCAGCATTAGAGATATACTGACATAAATGATATTGCCGATGGCGCTTCCTCGGGACCAATTACACAGGTCTGCTGTGCTCACGGTTGTACGCAGATGGCTGTGGATCCCACAATGTTAGTAATTGATGGTTTCTCACCAGGCTCCTGAAATTGCAGCATGCGGACGTACTGGTTTCATTTAAATGCAAACGACAAATTAATCACAAATCATCAAAGAAGCGTCCAAATGCGTTTTGGCCCATAAACTTGAGTTTTTTGGTTATTTAGTCGAGCCAATCTACGACAGGTTTTTGAGCACCGTTTTCAGGGAAAACGGCATACAACACTTCTTCATGTTAAACTCATTTTCAGTTCACCCAGATTTGTTAAACTCCATTTTCAGTTCACTCAGATAGATTTTACTGATGAATGCGACCAGTGTATGAGCACTAGGGTACAATGGCACAAGTGCGGAAACAATTGACCATCAGAATTTCAAAACGGGTAGTGCTCAAAAAGTTGCGTCTCCTCAAAAAAAGTCTCTCATGCAAAAATTTGAGTCTCAATCGGACTTTCAGTCAAGTGTTGACCAAAGCGGTCAAAGTTTGACATTTTTGAAACACGGAGGCCTTCCCAAGGGGGGGTACGTGAAAATTCCGAAATCGATTTCTGTCTTGATGCCAAACGTTCCTAGAAATGCACGGAAACGTCGAGATCTAAAAGTTATCTCTGAAAAAAATTTTTAGAAAGATTGTTCCTTGGACCTAGCAGAATTTTTTTGAGGTGGAGGAGTGAAATGAATTTGATATGGAGGATTTGACTTCAATTGCTGGAAGATATTCATGGCAATGGTACTGAAAACGTGTCTTATGTCATCGTTAAAATCATTTAAAGAAGAAGACAAAACTAGAAATTACCTGTCAGATCAATCGACACTGTATCGCTTTTGCTTGTTCTATTCTGCTGGATGGATGGAGGAACAGCTAACAGCTTACGGATGCCTTCACCAGAGATACAACCAGCAGCCAATCGTTCAGGTTTTAGGAATTGGCTCTTAGACGACAATATGATCCAGGAGAAGCAGAAGTTGAATCCCAATGAACCGTTAAGTTAACCCGTGGCTGCAATGTTGCTCTCAGCTCGTTCTGCTTTTGCTGCACGAATTTCTTTTCTTGAATTCCTCACAGGACTCCTTTGTTTAACACTCAATGTTGAAACGTCGTGCCCCAATAGCTTCACATAGATGATATTAATAAAATACCGCATTTCGATCACTCACTTTATCCGCGTGTCCAAAGCAGCAGCCACATCGGGACAGTAATGACACTTTTTAATGGTGATTTAGAAGTTGAAGACGATTTGGGAGTGACCTAGAGAAGAAGATTCTCGAAGATCAAGCGCTCGTTAGTTAACCACGAAAAACATTTAAATCATATTTGAAACTAATTCAACTTACACTTACCCGGCATCTCGGAAACCTTCGCCGATAAAGTACTGATGGAAGGAACGGACTCACTCTGGGTTTGTGAGATGAGGATCTCGTAACTCACCATCAGTTAAATCTTTTCTTTCCTGTCAGACTTTTGCTTCTTCCTGCTCACTTGCTCGTGTGATTAGTCTTCTGTTGTCGCCTCTGCTGCTTCTTCCTCCCGCAAACTCACTACATTTCGAGAGTGAAGTTGCCGTTGGAAAAGACCTCACCTGTTTGCTGGAAGAGCTAGTTCTCGTTGTTCTTGCAAATACCGACATGCTTGTCTTTCTTTATTCTCCTAGGCGTATGCACTCTTCCCGATATCGAAAGTACGTTATACAATGAATCAGAGAAATCCTTTCTCTTCTCGGTTTCTCTCATGCTCGACATTCTTTAGCTTGCGCTTTCTGGCAAGATTTTCCAAGTTTCGTAGTACCGTTACCGCTAAGTTTCGGTAGTACCGTAGTACCGTATTACCGAGTATGTATATTGTTACATGAGTCTTCTTAGTATCTGTGCAATTTTGAAACCAGAAAAATTATCAAAGAACCGTAAAAGCATCGAACGTAATGTCGAGTGGATTGAACAGATGAACCTGAAGCGCCTTCATTTTGATCACAGACAATCATCATCAATCAGACTGACTCTGTGAATTTTTGAAGATTCATTATTTAAAGACTGCTAACGGATCTTCAAAGAGTTCAGTAAGACTCAATTATATATATTTTTGTATTCGATGAGGTTTTTTTTCACCTTATTCTTCGGTTTACCCGACATCGCAGTGCTGGTTCCGCAACCAACCTTCTTTTCAATTTTCTCAGCGACATTTTAATAGGTTTCAGCATTTTTCAGTTTGTACTAAGAGTTTGTAGCACTGCAGTGCACTGTGAGATGATGTATATTGTTACATGTAGGTGTCTTCAGTTCACATCTACAATTCTGAAACCAGGAAAAAATCATCGCAAGAAACTGCAAAGCATCGAGACGTAATGTGTTTTGCGATTTTAAAACATGAGTGGTCCAAGCTTCTCCTATTTCCTATTCGTACAGAGAGCAATCTCCATCATCGACCTGTGAAGTCGACTCTGTGACTTCTTTTTAAAAAGATCTATTTCTAATATTTTTAAAGACCGCCAAATCGGGATCATCAAAGAGCTCCAAAATCGAACTACCAACACTGTAATTTCTCAATATTTCTCATTTCTATCTGTAACGAAATATCTGCAAACATCGACCAATACTCTGCGATTTCTTTTAAATTCTTTTACGAAAATCTTTTGAGTTCTCTGAACTGTCTTGCATTATCATACTGATTATTTAGCTGCAACAGGCATATGGTAGAACAACAAAATGGGACAACGATGTAAGTTCTTCTTCTTTTCGTTTGTTGCCCAATTGAGCAACTCTCTTGCAGTCTTCTGATCGAATTGTCTACAGCGCTCTTTGGCCAAACCTTACTCTGTGTAGCCATGCGTTTATCGTATCCTCCAATAGTCATCAGTACATGGACCTTTCGTGGGAATCGATGCCATAGACCAAGCAATGATAGCGTCAATACCAATACTTTGACTTAAATTGATAGCAGGCTAGAAAGTGCTGCAGCCAAGAGTTTTTATACTGCGAAGCAGCACCACCTCAGCAGAGTGTGTGGCATGTGATATATAATTTACAATAGGTCATAGCTATTTGCAAAATAGTTTATCATTTAATCAATAAACAAATTAACAGTCGACTTAGACTATCATGTCTTAGTTCTTCAGAAATTATAATGAAGCTTAGAATGTTTAATTTTGCATATTTTCAGTATAATATATTGACGAAAGCGATGGATTGTAGCCTGCCGCATCGTTCCAATGGTGCGGATGGACTTCATCCATGCAAACGAAGCTGTAATTTTCGAGAGAAAGACACAATGGCTTAAAAATTCACCATCTTAGCAAGCGATGAAGTTTTTCAAAAAAATTCGATTGTTCGGTTTTTCACAAAACCATACGGAATCAAACTTTCTCATTTGGGCTGGAAAAATGAAACATAACTCATCGGTATGCTATATCAATACTTTCGAAATCAACATCTGTCAATGTCATTGTTCGGTAATGGAAGCTTTCAACAAAGTTTTCTCCCAGCGAGTCGTCAATTAACTGTTATCTTCTAAAACCGAGGCATCTCGGCAGAGTTGCACACATGTCATGAACGGCAATGAGCTGTCTTATTGCGCGTAAGTGACCTATTCGTTACGGAACAAGAGAAAGCTAGGTGAAGAACTAACTCGACATTTTCATGCGTAGTGCAAACATTATTAACACTATGTGTTCCCTGTGATAAGTCAATAAGTTTACATTGCCTCTGGCGGAGAGCTTGCAAAATGATAAAAACCCGAGCGCACATCGACGGCCACTTTCAGCTGAAGCGATTAGAAGCTTCTCTCACCGCCACTCATTAACAATCTTTTCTGAACAGCTAATCTCTTATTTGCCCGTCGCTACGCTAACAAAATCTCTCTTTGGCCCGGCATTGCACGGCTTATCATCGTCTCCGAAAAATTCAAACCAGTTCTTTTGTTTCAATACTCAAAGCTTTTCCAGAGCTTGGACCATGAGATGAATCAAATAACATTATCTCTTTCCTTTCTCTGCACCCGATGCCACATAATACCTACTGGAGTTTGAATAATTCGTCTCACAATTTTTTGTACCGACCGCGGATTTCTGGTAACAATGACAAAATTGGATAGTTTTTTCTTGCCTTGTAGGCGGAATTTAAAAATTTAATTTTCATATTTTCTATGAGAGCTGCATCAAACCTTCTTGTTTACTTTCTGTTTTATGCGTTCCACTTGAAAAGATTTCTTCGTACACCTTCGACGACTTCAGGCGCACTTTCCAGCGACAGTGAACATTTTTGCATCTCACCTAAATCTATAGCGCGTAAAACACGAATAAGCTGCTATACGTCCACAGGCATCGTGAAGTCTTCACTTGATTAGATATTGCGCTAGCGCTGACGCCGATGGCAGAATCGTGACCAAAACTTTCTAAGATAGCTTTGCGAATCAGATACCATCGAGCTGAGTGCCCAGACACCGCCGGGCATCCTTGACGCCGTCCGCCAGGCTGCGCACATTCTTCGTTTCGGGTGAGGTGAGCTCTTGAATCAGAGATGTGTAGACGGCAAGTTCGAACATGATACGAGAAATCCTTGGAGGTGCTAACATAGAAAATATTTTCCAACTGTTAGCTTTGGCACGAAAACATCACAAAACATATAATTAGAAATGTGCATTTAAAACTCTACCTTTTGCACCAATACGCGTATACACTTTCCCATACACAATTATTATAATGTTAGACAACACTGGATCTCTCGTTCAAACAACACAGGATTAAGAGCTGAAATTACTATAATCACTGCGAATCTGCAATCACTAAGCAATCATTTACTGTTTGGCAGATACCGGCTCATAGACAGAATTTCTGGCGAAATTTTGCCGACGGCATGCCATCGATTTTTTGAATTCTCTACGGGATAATGCAGGCACATTTATTCCTAGCAATTCCACTATTCAGGAATAACTCAATGTTGTGTATCCTGGAACAACCCGGTAGGTCACCGTCCCAGGAGATGCCGAGGTAATTGAGAGCTGCCGATGGTAATCTGCTTATCTGGTCGCTACTATAGGAGTCCTAACCACAGTTAGAGAGGATCACTCGCTCAAAAAGATAACATATGCACTCTGGTCTCCGGTCTGCACATAAAACCTTTCACACACAACAATAAGTAAATACCTTTAGAGAGCGAGATCAAAGATCGATGCAGATTCGTTGCGAGTACCAGCCGGAATGATTTTAATCTTGCATCATTTTCTATGCGAGCCCAGGATTTGGGAGATGAAGTTAGAATCCTATATCGATCGTTTCTGCCAATGATGTTTTGACTCGTAATTTCATGCGCTTCATTCTGCTGAAGAATTTCCACTGCTCCGTCTCCGGGTTTCTGGGCAGCAGAGCACTACCACTACTGATCTCAGCACTTGCGATGATTCCTTCAGAAAACAAAAGATTCTGAAATACAGATGGAAAAATATCACAATTAGTTAGGGACATACTTTATTTGCACAACGAAATACAGACTGTACTCGATTATTTGAAGTATCTCATTTCGTGTATGATAGGCAACTGCTCTACAAATTGAGCTTCCAGGTCGGACTAGGTAGAGATTCAAATGGAGCCGATGTTTTTCTGCAATTCTCTGAACAACCGAGTGCAACTCAGTATAATCGCGGGTAGCAATCGTCATGACGTCTGAATAAACAAAAAGAAGAGATTATTCTATCTTACCAACACTAGGAAACAGCGTCAATTTCCGATGATCTAGCGGCATTGGGATCGATTATTTCGAAACCACCATTATTGATGTTTGCTGGTGCGGCGAAATTCGTTCACTCTAGATGGTCCGGCCACTAGTGAGATATCAACGTTTCGATGGTTCAGAAACGGTGAGTTCTTGATTTACATTCTAGATTAACTGCACTTGAAGTTGCTAGCTCGTTTTCTTTCTTGATAAAGCGATAAAGTCTGCAATAGCAGGTATTACAAATGTAGGAACAGCGTTTTATCCAACTTTATTCTCCTTTCCGCTGAATAACCATATGGTTTAGGAGTAACTTTCTTGTAACTATTACTCCAGAACATGGCAATTTGAGCATTCGTGCTTCATTGTATATACACGTTTCTACAGTGAAGGTTTCAACTGGTTCACTCCAAATGACCCTATATGTGGAATAATTCAAAATATGACTTTCACTTTTTTTCAAGAACACTATTTACAAAAAAACTTAGTAGACCAATTGTGATTGGAAAACCAGAAGAATTTAAAATTAACACTTCATTTGATCACTTTTTAAAAATAAAAAATAAAACATTGAAACAATTTTTCTAAATTTTTGCTAGTAAGATAAAAAAGGTTAAAATTATAATAATGAATGCAATGGAAAATTTATAAAAGTGTTGAAGGATAACTTAACTAACTCATGTTCGATTTGTTGACCACCTCGTTGGCGGTTCTGGATCATCATGATGTTGCTGTCCATTACGGTACATACACGCTGGAATCCTTTATGGTAGGAGCGATGACTTCCTCATCCACACATGCACACTTTGAGTTTGCTCAACAAATATGCACAATTAATCCACTTACCTGCAGTGAATCATTGCCATACTAACTAATAGGACAGCAGAAGCACAATGTTTAATCAGTTCGCACTGTTTATTTCACTGAAAACACTCTGAATTGACCAACTAGTGGTCATTTCCATAGAGCAGGTAAAGTTTTCGTCGTCTTTGTTTACCTTTTAAAAAGCCAGGATCTGCCTATTATTTTCTCACAAAACTATATTTCACTTCTCGTAGCCACCTGAACACTATTTACTTTCACTGAAAGGTTAATTATCATCGCGCTCTTGAAAACAGTGGACGAAAAATTTGTTTAATTAGTGAGATTGGTGCAAAATTCAGCAGCCGGTCTCAAAACTGCGCGCTTTGCTTTTTTCTAATTTACACTCAGCTGTGCGTAGCGTAGAAGAGCGAAGTGTTGTCAGCAACTGTTTGCGCGATGTGCTGGACTGATAAAAGTTTTGATTAACGAAGTAAAAAATTGTTACTCTGGCAATTATTGACCGATTTCAATTCTTTAAGCACTGTTGGATGCAGAATCTCATTCACTTTATGAAAATCATGTGCAAAAACCAATTGAGTGCATCTGGTTTCAGAATTCGGGTTAGCGCGGCTGTGGTTCTGTAGGAGACACTATTTGGGAATATCAATTGAATTTCTGGAACGGATGTCACAATCTTTCGAATAACGCCATCAAATGGTTTCAGTTAACTCTAAATAGTCACAGTCTTCAGCAGTAAAATTTTGGCGCAATTTTGGTCGGATGTTTAAAAATTTTTTAGGGATCTTAAAGATATTTAAAAAATGTCCAAGGTTCTCAAACTAAACATATTGTTCTTATATTTTTTATGTATATAAGACGAATCGTTATGGGTAATCGTTATGGGTAAATTATCTGATCTAGATTAAAAAAATGCGGGAAAAAAGTCTCGACAGGGATCAAGTCTACCTAGTTTCCCAGTTAAATAATTGGTATTTACTATAAATTCACAACGATTTTTTTGTGAGTTTTTTTTCTAAGAAGCAAGGAGTTACAGAAGAGCTCTAATTTGAATACCAAAAATGAGTGGCGAGAAAATTTAAATTCAACTAGCGTTTTTCAACGCATTCAATGCAAATTTTGATAAATGCTCCATACATTATTTTCCTCGAATCAAATTCTATGGAAGTAAGCTGATACAATTATGAAAAAATATGAGGTAGTCTAGGTGAGCTTACACGATATTTTTTAAAGTTGAGCCTTATAAATTTCAGAATTATCAATGCTTAATATATTCAAGATATTTTACATAAACAATTTAATATATGTATGCTTCTTACATAACCTTCATGAACTATCATTTAAATCCTAAAAATATATGAATCCTCAAATAAAAATTTAGTTCTAATTATTATAGTGGCGATATCTTCGATTGATGTGTTTCTTTAAGATAAAGTTCGGGAAAATATAGTAACCAATCGAACTACTGACACTGTCATGCGGGTTGATGATCAGTTAAATTCATCATTTTCTACACGTATTGACTCATTCGAAATGACTACACCGAATCCATAATGTGACATTTTGAAAAACTGCGAAAATATGCTGGAAATTGATAAGAGGAATCAACATCACACCCTGTGTTCTCAAAGCTCTGGCAACCAGTGCAATAATAACCAGTGCAATGCATGAAGTAATTTTTTAATAAATCGTACCTTAAAACCAAAATTGAGAAAAAAGTACAATTATTTTTTGAAACATACGTGCTGAAAAAAGTGAAACATGATGAAATTTCTATTAAAACATAGAGTAAACACATACATTAACTTACCAAAGCTCCACATTGAAATAAAGTTAAGTAAATTAAATCTATTCATTTTTATTAACATCACAAAATAACGTAATATCTCTTTGTGTTTGTGGTACGTACCCAAGTAACTTCAAAGTGTTTCAAAATAAGTGATCATTATTACGAGTAAACAAAATTCAACTGGATGCGAGTGAAAAACTTAATAACAATGTGGCAATCGAATTATGTTGTATAACATGAGCTGTCGTTGGTTGTCAGAGTTCATTATGACGTGAAAAGGTCTCTGGAATCGGTTTTCAAACTGCCAAAATCCCATTTATTATCTCAGATGCATAATTTCAAACCTATTTAAGACATTTTATGTTTCTACTCAAACACTCATTCGATAGTTTATGATTGAAATAAGAACTGACGTTTTAAATTCACCTATATTTGTATTGGAAGGCTTAATATTTAGCTTGCTAATTATGCCCCAGACTCCCTTAACCTTTAAAAAGGATTCCTATTTTGAGGCGTTATGCTTTTTTTAAAGATGTGAATATTGTAGGGAATAATTGAATGGATATACTGTAATCCACAAAGAAAAATTAAAATTACTGGCAACCATGACCGTTTCCTTCATGATGCACCAATACTATCATATGAGAGCAAAAAAGTGTTGGCACTACTACATTCATGTAGAATACTAAGGATTCAAGGGAGTTTCACCTTAAATGATAGTTGCATAGTTTCATCGTTTCCATCCGATCGGCGTTTTTTCGTATTCGGACCTTACCAACCCACGACATGACTCACAAATACTCATCGATTCCTCGATTTCATGGGTATATCCCATGGAATGAATTTTTGTCTATTATCCTTGATGGCATGGTACGTAGGTTATGACGGTTGCACTTTGGATTGTTTATTTTTGCACAGCACTTGAATGTGTTGAATTTTGATCTACACGATTGGTCCATTAAACACGCTTCTCAGAACTGCTTTTAATAACCTTTCGTTACTAAACGTTGAATATCACTGATTCACTTTCTTGTTTAGTTTATATATACTCTTGATTCGTTGAAAAATATAAACAGGTCAACAGGTCTTTCAAGATTTTTTAAATAATCGTAACGAGAAAACTGCACCATCGACCTAGACTCTGTGATTTTTTTATGTTCTGTTTCTATTATATTTTTTGTCTCTTTGAAGCAATTATAAACCTCACGAAGTGGACACATCAAAAGTCTGTTTTGCCTATGCAACATGTAAAAATGTTGTGCTACGTACTTCAACTTTTTAAGTAGTCGTTCTTCTTTGGCAAGATCAATATTATATTTTGCCTTGATAGGGTAGAGAACGGCTTAAGCACCCCAAGACCCTATTCCAAGCACGGGGTAAACGTTAACTTACATCGCTCATTTTTTTTGCAGTATGGTGCTCCATGTGGCAGATTCATTTGTACGTCGCTGACCATTGTTAACAGCAGATAGCAGTAGAAAATTTGACGGTTGGGCATTTTTCGTACCTACTGGTACAAGTGTAGGATTTACTCCGTTGTTAACGGTCGAGGACGTGATGCGGTCCCTACCTCGTGCTTAGCACGAATATGCAAGATCGCTTTGCGAGGGAAAAAAATGAAATCTCTTTGAGCAAGTTACTCGAGGAAGTTTAAATCCGATCAAGGTTTCAGCCAATACACGACATTCACCAAGAAAATTTGGAATCTTTAATTAAATTCGCAAGATCCTTACGGAGGTTCCCTTTCCCCACATTAATTCGTGAATGTTTTGATGAATTTTGTCTGACTGATGGATCATTCTCATCATCGGTGAGAAGTCATATTGATTGCTTAAATCAATATCGTTAGAAGGGGAATCCAGAGATTGTCTCTTTCTTTTGCGTTTAGGCGCCATATTCTCCAGAACGAGTACCTATCAGATTTCTATAATAATCTGAAGGACCGAAGAGGAATGTTAAATAAGGAATTTGAACTTTTTCTCTTAATCAACTTCCAAGCAAATTGTACAAGAATCCGAAGGGCCAAAGAGAAGTTGGCCGGATTGCCTCGCGATCGGAAAGGAATGAGGGTTAAAAAATTGAAATTTGCAGGTATTGTTTAGCACTGAAAAGTGCTGTTAAATTGTGTTATATCTTTGGTAGCAAGAATACCTCCTTCAGAAAAAAGAAAATAGAATCGCACGGCATGAGAGCTTAATGTGGACTACCAAACGACTTTTTGCTGACGGTACACCAAACATACTCGAAATTGTTTCAGCACTTGTTGCTTCTAAGGAACAATTCTGGAAAAGATTCTGGAAAAGTTAACTTACCTAACACCAGCAGCTATTCCGGATAATCCAGCAACAACCAGTTTTTGTTTAACTTTTTCTTTCAATTTCATCAGTTATTCTATTCAACTTAATTCCAGTCACTTCCTCTCTCCTTCCAGGTCTATTGAGCTGGCAACGCTGCCCAGCGCACCGGAAGACCAGCTCGCCGAAGCACTCGGACGTGAAGATGCGTTTCCTGGGTATAGCCAACAGGACAAGTTGACAGCCGGCTACCGGTATTAGATTCCTACGAGTTGAACACGAAGAAAATACTAGTTTGATAATTCTGTTATTGATATTTAAACAGAAGCACCCTTCAGACCAGAATGGTATGAACTCTTTTTAAGCGGTGCCATTCCATCTGAAACCGCTTGAATAACTCAACATTTGGAGATTGTGGTGTTTCATTGACCAAAAGATTCCATTTATTTTTTGCATAAAAAGCTAGTAAATTTCCCGTAGAATACGGTCCTGAAACCCGGTTTTTGAAATTCGAACTCCAAGTGTTTCTTTTCATCGTTTTTCGAAGACGCTTTTTTCGCGCGCAGCAGGTTTAAAGAGACGCTTGACCGAAAAGACCTATTTTCAACGCGTTTTTCTCAAAACAGCATTTTCGGAGTTTATGCCGGTGATAACTCAAAAACTAATTATTCGATTAAGCTGAAACTTAAAAGATTTCTTTGTTTTAGTATTGCCTTCTTGATGAATTAAAAATTATTGTAATATTTCTCAATAAAATATGGACAAATGTGATAAAATGTCGGAAAAAATGTGGATTCTTTCAAAAAAGTTACGCCATAAGTGCAAATGTTTTTTTTAACTCTTGTTTTTTCAATTCATTTACTAACTGTAAATTTAGTTAATGATTTTTTTTTTGGGTAGGTAGCAGGTTTCAGATCAAAACTGCGACCAGGAGAGTCGACTTTTTCATCGCACTCTAACAGCCGCCATTTTGTTGAAAAAATATTGAAAAAAAATATTTGTTTACACTACATGACATACACGACATTTTATCACACTTATAATTATAAAAAAGTTTGATTTGTGTAAGAACTTCCCCTTGAAAAATAATTAAAAAAAAGAGTTTTTCTTCTCGTTCTAACTGTATATCCCCCCTTAATTTCGCCTGAGGCGAATCAACAAATTTCCCTTTCAGTTTTCGTGTATTTGCCATGGAAGAATCCAGGTAACGGGAAAGTAAGGTTAAACGTCGTAGATGGCGCTCGTTTAAAATGGTTTTATGATCTGTCTAAGCACAAATATTGGTGATAAAAAGATAAAAAAAATCGACGATTATGATCTTACTGAGCGATTCCATGCAGTTGGAAAAATAGCCAGAAAGTTATTATCAATCTCAGTTTTAGATACTAAGATGTTTAACCTCACTTTAGCTTTAGTTGGATTCTTCAATAGTGACAGATTACTCCAAATCGATGACCAAGCAGATTACTATAAGAAAGGACCGAAGAAGAACTTTCCATTGCGATATCCAAGCACGAACAAGGATCGAATATCAATTCGAGGAACAGAATCTAAAAATTTTAGGTCCCTGAAAAGTTATGTTAGAAATGTGGTAGCGTTAGGTAGTAGACGTACTTTTACGATGAAGAGTGACTGTCGCTGTCGTTGTAACATTTAGAAAAATGGACAAAAATTGCCGATTTTTCATGGGTTTACCCTCAGCGGCAGCGAAGGTATTTCCATTTACATGTTGAACGTTGTAAACAACACGATTAGGTAATAAGAAAGGAGAGTTTATCGATTGAGCCTTGTTGATACCTACAGTGATCGTATTGTGGTATTTGCTCCTAGTTGAGCGTTTGTAGCAACAGTTATGGATGGAAAACTTGAGAACTGTCCGTTGTACAAATAATGATTTTCTGTTAGCTGCAGATGAAACTTCTCCTATAGTGGCGTAATTATATCATCATACGCCTCCACTTTGCCAATGTCCTTTGAATCTATTTTTAATGATTTTGTATGTGATAATATATGTTTCCCATGTTTTTGGAAACTTTTCAACACTATATGGGCCCTGCAACTGATCTGCTAATGAAACTGATTCCAATGATGCAATCGAAACTGGGGATTGAAAAAGCAAATGCTATAAAATATATGTAAATAGAATTAAAACGAGAATGGCTGCAGTAGAAGGTTGATAACAAAACATTAGGATAACTATTCTTACCCTAGCTCATGTACGGATTAATGACCACTCGTTGGTGGTTCTGGATCATCAGGATCCCTAATATCAGCAAT
Organism: Aedes japonicus; assembly: GCA_034211315.2. Taxonomy (NCBI): domain Eukaryota; kingdom Metazoa; phylum Arthropoda; class Insecta; order Diptera; family Culicidae; genus Aedes; species Aedes japonicus. The sequence goes on along the minus strand of JASCZW010010064.1, from coordinate 16,445 downwards.
TTGGCTCATGATGCTTTGTAACTTCCATATTTTCTTCTCGTGCGAATTTTAATTTGTCCAGCAGTCCGTAAAATCCAAACAGCAAAACCGGATTTTCATAATAACATCGTTCCTTTCCGAAGAGAAACATAAAAATACAGTATTTAACTAATCTGATTGCTGGTTGCGTGTTTTTGTGCGAGTTATTGTGACCTTCCTCATTTTCATGAACATTTACACTATAATCTATTTTCTTGATCTTCACGTTCTAAGATATTTCAGTGTTCCTGTATTTTTGTTTTCCAGGCGAGCTTTCGTCGAATCATTTGCAAATTAGTACGGTAATTTCTGAACCTTCAGTAAAAACAATGGTCGTACAATAAGAATTTACTGTGGATCTGGTCTAGCTTGTTTTCCAGTGTATCGGAAATCTCGTTCAATGCTGTTTAACTCGCTGTCTTGTTCCGTGTCAAGTCATTTCACGTCCTTGGAGCAATATCGGCGATTTTTATCAGTTGCTTTACACTTTTTGCAGCCTTCCATTTATTTTTTGCAGCTAGGCAAAGAACTGATAGGTACTTGACAGAAACGTACTCGTAATTGTAAATAATATTCTTCTTAATACAGGTATCATAGACTGACATTCTTTCATGCGTTGGTAGACTTCGGTGGGTATAATCGACATAGCTTTCATGGGCTATATAAGCTGACAACTTCTGAGATGATGTGTCATTCGAAAAAGTTTGTTCGATAAGTGAAGCTGACATTAACAGCAATGTGTCATTGAGTTCGTAGAAATAGTGTTTATCAAAACTTATGGTTTTGCTCATCGCCATGTGAGTATGGATATTGTTACATGTGAAAATTGTTACATTAAGCAATTTTGGCCAGAAAATTTTATCAAGAAACTGCAAAGGATTAACCGTAAACTAAGAAGTCGATAGTCATTTTAAGCTATATTTCTATTATTTTATAGACTGCTTAATCAGATCTTCCACAAGCTCCACAATCAAGCAACCAACACTGCAATTTCTCAATATTGTCTATTTCCTATTCGCAACGAGAAATCTGCAACATCGACCAAAACTCTGTGATTTCTTGTTAAGTTCTATTTCTATTATTTTAAAGAACGCTAAATCTGATCTTCCAGAAGCTCCAAAATCAAACTACCAACACTGTTATTTCTCAATATTTTCTATTTCCTATTCGTATAGAGAAATCTACAACATCGACCAATACTGCAAAAACATATTTTCGTATTCTTCTGTAGTAGAATAACAATGCACTTTTTATAAGGTGTTCATGTTGTACAGCAAGGCTTGCATATCTTGCCATTCGTTTTAATGTACCACCAATTGCATCGCAAGGTCCCTTACCGTGGGATGTTGCGAAAAAATGCCATTCAGCATCAATATTGTATTTCTTTTTAAACTTACAAAGGCTTGCAAAGTTCTTCCTATTTTTATATTGGGATGCTGCCCCGTCAGACATAAACGTAGCTTTCTTTACTTTAATTTTTGTTTGCAAAAAGCTTATTAGTTTTGAAATAAACACCTGCACCGCAATCGTATCATGTTTCAACACTTCTGAGATAACAATGAAACTGATATTTTTAAGTATTCCAGATTCCGTGTAATAAATGACAAAAGGGTGAATAGTGGCTTGCTCATTACTCCAATAACTACTTTGAACAGCATCCTGAAAAACAAATGAATAATTTTCAGAAAAATCACAAATTATTATTACTTCGCCGTCTTTAAGACAACTTTTATAATCTCTCAAGAAACTAGACTGCTGAGATTTGACAAAATCGTGGGATACTAATTGTTCCAACTTTTCACAAAAATAAGCAATAAATTCATCAATTGGTTTAACAAGTGTCTCTAAACTACATCTATCAGTTGAAATCCATTGCTCAAAAGATATTTCAACTAAACCACGTTTTTCTAATTTGTCTGTTAAACTACTCTCAAAATCTGAAAAGCCTGGACATCGTTCGCATTCACGGAGGTAACATTTTTTAGTTCTAGTTGATGAGCTTCATAATATTTCTTCAAAACACAATTTATAATCATTCTCGAATGAATATTTTCTAAGACCATGAAGCATCAAGTTAATGTTCTCATGAATGGTGCAAACACAAATGTTATGAGAACCTGTGCTGCCAAGTAATTTGCAATGCTTTGGTCTTAGTGCTGCAAAAGAGCTAAACCCAACAGCATTTTGATGCATCTCTTGAAATTTAATGAAAGCTTCTCTTAATGAACAAACTAAAAGGCGCTTTTGAATATGAACCCTCTTACCTTCACTCATCACTGAAACGTAGTCGTTCATACCAGGGGTTGCTCGTGTAATCTCATCACTGTCGTAAAATTGCAAAATTTGGTTTTTTATTTCCGGGTTCAGACCGTGTCCCAGCTTTTCGTTAGGGGCAGCTAAAACACCTTCGTGCTTTGCAAGGAATTTAGCTTGTGATACGATGTACTTGTTTGTTATTCCAAATTCTGCCATTACTCTTTGATTTGTCCAAGATTGTGGTAAAACCGAAAGTATCCTTACTTGATCGTCCCTCGAAGTTTCTGGATCAGCATACCGGTCCTTTAGCTGCGCGATTATTTCGTCATATTCGGCTGCTTTCACTTTCAATTGTTCCAGGACATCCTCCTCCGCTTGATCCCCAAATATGTGTGTCCGAATGCCGTTTGAAACATCTTTGAACAGGAACTTTTTAGCCGATATTGGCGAAACGTTGATTCCAGCTACGCCCTTGTTAAATAGCTCAATATTATGGCGCCTTGAATAATCTTGCACACTGCTATCAGATGGCACTGACATTAATGATATTGCCGATGGCGTTTCCTCGAGACCATACAAGTCTACTTGCCGTGATGTAGATGGTTGTGGATCCATAATGTTAGTAATTGATGGTTTCTCACTAGGCTCCGAAATTGCAGCATGGGATTGTTCCGTTCTATTTAAATGCAAACGACAATTATCACAAATCATCAAAGAAGTGTCCAAATGTGTTTTGCCCATAAACTTGAGTTTTTTGACATTTTGTTCGGTTAATTTACGAAGGTTTTTTGAGCACCGTTTAGTGGGAAACGGCATACAACACTTCTTCATGTTAAACTCCATTTTCAGTTCACTCAGATAGATTTTACTGATGAATGCGACTATGTATGAGCATATATATTGGCTGTGGTACCTTTGGAAATGCAGGTATAAAACATCTCTGGTAGTTTACAGGCAGCGTACATTAGCTGTTTTTTTATGAGAAGATATACCTGACATACGTTACAGCTGCTATTTGTCTACCTACCTTAAACAATATGTGTTACTTTCATCGCTACATCACCGAACTGTTCGGAGTGTAGTTTTCACACACTACACCCGACCTCTAACATCGTTGGAGCTTGGCAAAAATAGTCAGCAGTTCGATTAATATGCTTCTTCTATATGACCCTCCGCATAATTTCATCATCTGTCCATTTCACACTTGTCGCCCCTGCGACATCTATCTCGCTGTTACTTTCATCGCTTTAGCAAATTCGATCCCTTCATTCTCTGAGCGGCCCGACCGATACAGCCATAAAACAATTATAAATATATTGATTGCAATATTAAAACAATAGTGCTATTTATCTTGTTCTTTTCAAATGAGTCTTCTTATCATCCTGATATCAAAAGAAAATAGGACATTAGAGTAATGTGAACGTTATAATATGAAGATCTTGGAAAATTTATCATTTCTGGTGGAAATCTCGATTAACTTAAGAAAAAGAGCGAATTTTCTGAGGTTTTTTCATTCTATTGAAATAAAATCCGAAAAATCTCGAAAACGGTTGCGTTCAGGTGATTTATCATTATGATCATTATTGTTTTTAATGATCTCCAAAATCATATTGTATAATTAATTTTCATTTATAATAATGAATAACCAAAATTTGAAATATGCACCAAAGTTCGCTCTTCGAAAAACTTTTTTATTATAGGAGCGTCCATCCTAAAGTTTTTTTCAAAACGTGTCTTTTTTTCTCAAATTTCCACAAAACAAATTTGAAAAATATTAAAAATACGTTTTTTTTTATATTTGATTTTTAGTATTTATTTTCGATTTTTCTTAATGAAAAAAATTTTTTTTTTCAGTGTACATTTTTTTTACAAAGCCTTTTTAGTTCTCTTCAACTCCCCCATATAAAGTTTTTCTCTAAATGTAATGGTTTTTGAACTACGATTTTTCAAGTAAAATGTTGGAAAAAAAACAAACACCCATCTCAAAAGTTACTCTTGAATCCAAATAATCTTAACACCAGTGGATTTTTTTTTCAACATACCGAAGACGTGTACCAAGTTTCATCAAAATCGAAGATAGTTGAGTTTGGTGACCGACCGATTTGGCGTGGAATCAGTATGTCTCTTTGACGCAATTATAAACCTCACGAAGTGGACACATCAAAAGTCTTTTTTGCCTATGCAACATGTAAAAATGTTGTGCTACGTACTTCAACTTTTTGAGTAGTCGTTCTTCTTTGGCAAGATCAATATTATATTTTGCCTTGATATATTCAAATGCTTTCGTTGCATTAACTCTTTAAGATTCTTTTGGATCAAAAAGTAACACGATGCTCCTATGTTCCATATTATCTCAAACAGTTCTTTTCAGATTTTTTAATTAAATAACATATACACGTTCTTAGCGTTAAAGTCGAAAACAAACTCATGATTTGAAAATATTGTCTAAAAATATTATTAAAGCGATTTCATAAAATAAAGGTCATTGTTTTACATTGCAGCACAAGAAGAAAGTAACCAGTTTGTTAAATGTAAATTGCTTCTTTGCTTGGAAACGAAACATGAATTTCCAGAAAATTTCACTGTTTGTTGACACATTTCAAGATTCGGAGAACAAAGGTATGTAATTTCCAACAAACTGAATATCCTCCATTTGATGCCGAGACTAAGCCGATGCTATTGATGTAGCTAATGGTATATCTTCCAGATAGTTCCTTCACCCAAGATGGTTGTGGTGCTTTCCCGCTGTACATCGGTAAAGATGGTAATCTTCACATTGTTGAATAATCGATACAATGGATGGAGAGTTTCCAAAAAGATTTGGAACTTGGGTCTTATTTTGACAAATTATATTCAAATTGTTTGTTCTTCAGGGCGGAAAAGCATTTTTTAATTTGTTTTCACATCAACTTTCATGGCGGGATCGCGTGTTCTTAGATATTGTCTGCTACGGATATTTTCAGACGGACCAAAAGCTGAAGGTTGTCGTCTATTGTAATTGAATTGAACTTTACCTCGTATTTTTGAACTGAAACAGCTCTTGCTTCGACTATAGAAGTTGGCAGAGATTCACTATATTTCGACTATAGAAGTTGGCAGAGATTGGCATTATCGATATCATTTTTAGATTTCAATGAAATATTAGGATCAAAGTTATATTCCATGAATGTTTGATATTGGTTCAAGTTTCATCTGGTAATTGAAAGTAGACCTGTTGGGATAAGAAATTATTTCTTGGGTTACTTCAAAAGTAACGAAGTCAGCACAGGTAACCAATTGGCTACAAAGTTGACATGAATCATGTATCAAATGAAGAAAGAATTTGATGTTTGGTACGCCTATGAACAATTATGGTGGCCACTTGTATTATCAAGACGATCATTGCAGTATACAAAATAATTAGGATCCCTTTTTATTTTATTACCTGGTAAAAAAAAGTCTAAGTAACATCGGCAATTTGCACGTTATGAACTGGTAAAAAGTTAAACAGCTCGTCTTCATTATCTTTAAGAGATCGAGCATTCCAATTTAAAATATTCAGTATCTTAATACCCACTGATCTTCAGGGTCATGACAATATGGTTTGCAAATTTTATACCAGTTTGAATTGCATCAAACATGGAGTTTGTATTTAACATTCCATTAATCATATCGGTTAATGATTTCTGTAACAATCCATTTTAGGAGTGATTTTGCTACCTAGGTCCAAATCTTCATTATTTCTGTTAGAATGTTGATTTCTGTAACGGCAGCGTAGGTATTTCCACTACTTAGCTGTACATTGTAAGCAGCAGGAAAGTATGTAGAATTGAAAGCTTGTGCTCTTTTTGTACTAACGGATACATTTGTACGTCTCTGACTATTGTTAACAGCAGATAGCAGCAAATTTGACGGTTGGGCATTGTTCGTACCTATTGTTCGAATTTTTGAGTTCCTTGAATTGTTTTTGCATTATTATATTGATTATTTAGCTGCAAAGACATATTTTCGTATTCTTCTGTAGTAGAATAACAAAATGACAACTTTGTAAGTTCTTCTTCTTTTCGTTTGTTTGCCCAATTAAACGTTCTTTGCGTTCTTTGGCTAAACTTGCTCTGGTAGCCATGCGTTTTATCGTACCTCCAATAGCATCGCATGGACCTTTTCCGTGCGATGTTGCGAAGAAATGCCATTCAGCGTCAACACCATACTTTGACTTAAATTTACAAAGGCTAGAAAAGATTTTTCGGTTTTTATACTGTGAAGCAGCACCATCTGACATAAAATAAAAAAATTTTCATGTTTTTATTTTGATCAATTTGTAAAAAGTTTATCATTTTATCAATTAACAAAAAACAGCGACTGAATCATGTCTTAGTTCTTCAGAAATTATAATGAAGCTAAAATGTTTAATTTGCATATTTTCAGTATAATATATTACAAAAGGATGGATTGAGGCCTGTTGCACGTTCCAATGGTGTGATTGAACTTCATCCTGGAAATGAAGCTGTAATTTTCAGAAAAGTCACAAATAGCTAAAAATTCACCATCTTGCAAGTTTTGTTTTGTAGTTTTCAAAAAATTGGATTGTTCGGTTTTCACAAAATTATGCGTAATCAAACTTTCTAATTTTGAGCTGAAAAATGAAACAAACTCATCGGTTTGCTTTACAATAGTTTCTAAATCACATCTCTCAGTGGTAACCCATTGTTCGAATGAAAGCTTTTCAACAAAGTTTTCTTCCAGTTGTTTCAATAAACTGTCTTCTAAAACTGAGGTATCTGGGCAGTTTTTACATCTTTGTAGATGGCAATGAGTTGTCTTATTTTCGCAAAGTAATCTATTCGTTAATGTTAATGTTAATGATCATTCAAGACATTGTATTTTTTTAAGCTATGTAGAATTAAATTGACATTTTCATGCGTAGTGCAAACGCAAACATTATGTGTTCCTGTGATAGTCAATAGTTTACATTGCCTTGGCCGGAGGCTTGCAAATGATGAAAACTCTATTTTTACATCGACGTACATTTCATTAAAGCGATTAAAAGCTTCTCTCAATGTCATCATTAACAATCTTTTCTGAACAGCTAATCTCTTATTTCCTGTCTTTACGCTAACAAAATCTCTTTGGCCTGGCATTGCACGGCTTATATCATCGTCCTCAAAAAAATTCAAAACCAGTTCTTTTGTTTCATTACTCAAAGCTTTTCCAGAGCTTGAACCTTGAGATGAATCAAATACATTATCTCTTTCCTTTCTTGCATCTGATGCCATATTTCTACTGGTTTTTAATTCGTCTACAATTTTTTGTACTGACCATGATTTTGGTAACAATGATAAAATTGATAGTTTTTCTTGCCTTGTGGCTGAATTTAAAAATTTAATTTTCATATTTTCCATGACTTCATCAAACTCGTTTGCTTTTTCTGTTTTAGCGTCTAATTTAAAAAGATTTCTTCGTACACCTTCGACGATTTCAGCGCACTTTTTTCCAGGATAGTGAACATTTTTAACCTTGCCTAAATCTATAGGCGAAACACGAATAGCTGCTATTCCTCGGTTGAATATTTCGACGTCTACAGGCATCGTGAAGTCTTCATTTGATTGAATTGTGCTTAGCGTTGAAGCTGATGGTATCGTGACCAAACTTTCATAGCTTTGCGAATCAGGTACATCAGGTATGGTCTGAACAGTTGGCATCCTTGAGCCGCCGGCTACGCTTTGTTCTTCGTCTTGGGTGAGGTGAGCTCTTGAATCAATATGTAGACGGCAAGACGAACAACTACGAAAATCCTTGGTGTTCAGTGTGGATACCTTGGAAAATCCAATTGATTTTAGTTTTTGGATGATACCATCCGTGAGATATCGCAGCTCTTTCGAACACTGAATGTCTTTGAATGGGCGAATACATCTTATTTCAATCATTTTGTAATCTGTAACATAGAAAATATTTTCCAATTGTTAGTTTTGTACGAAAATATCACAAAACATATAATTAAAATGTGTATTTAAAACTTACCTTTGCACCAAAACGTGTTACACTTTCCTTTACTACATTATATTTCGTTAGCGTTGTTAAGATAGTATTTATATTATTAAGATGCTCTTCTAAATTCTTCCCATATATAATGATGTCATCTATGTATGCGAAGCAGATAACAGATTTTTTCCAACAATGAGAAATTAGATGCATAATTGTTTTTGGCCAATACTTCTAGTGCGGCTCCTACAATTTTTGTTCCAATTCCTAGTAGAAATGTATAGTAGCACACTTGTTTATCTTTTATATCAGTGTTTGTGGCTTTATAAATTTTATTTAAACGTCTTGCTTTCGAAAGCCAATGATTTAGAAGATTAGGGTTACCATCGTAGTTTCCAATTGTCTTTAGAAGCTTTATAGGATCGTTGTGTGACACAGTAACGGTTTGTCCATTGGCCGGATCTTTTACTTCAAAGGGTGTAAAATTATCTTGCGAAGTTGGATTGACTTGTTGATTCAATTGTTCCACCATTTGTTTTTATGGATCGATTAAGACATTGTTGTCGCCCTTCACGTAGCAAGAACACTTCACGTCAACCACCTTACATTACTTAGCCTTACATTTATGTCACACATCTCCATGCGGGGTAAGTCAACCTGCTACAATTTCGGCAAATTTTTGCCGACGGTATTTATCGTTTTTAAATTCTCTAATGGATATCGGAGACACATATATTCCTGCAATACCATTATTGAATAACTCAATGTTGTGTATCCTGGAATAATCCGGAAGGTCACTGTCCTGAGAAGATGCCGAGGTAATTGAAGCTGCCGATGGTATCTGCTTATCTCGTCACTATTATAAAAGTCCCTAACTACAGTTAGAGTATCATCGCTCAAAGATAACATATTTACTCTGTTCTCCGGTGTGCTCATAAAACCATTTTCAATCTGTAATTCCTTTGCACGTTGAGCAGTTCGTTGCGAAACACCGAATTCTTGCATCATTTTGTATGCAGCCCAGGATTTGGGGAGAGAAGTTAGAATCCTATATCGATCGTTTCTGTCAGATGTTTCATCAAATTTTGCCTTCATCTGTTGAAGAATTTCCTGTCCGTCTCCGGGTTTCTGGGCAGCAGCGCTACCAATTGATTTAGCACTCGTTGATTCCAAAGAAAACAAAGATTCTGAAAACAAGAAGAAAAAATATCACAATTACTTAGGAACATTTTTATTTGTATAATGTATTTTGTATTCGATTATTTGAAGTATCTAATTTCGTGTATGATAGGCAACTGCTCTACAAATTGAGCTTCCAGGTCGGATTAGGTAAGATTATATGAACTGAATAATCGAGTACAACTTGTATAACGTAGCAAATCATGACGTCTGAATAAACAAAAAGAAGAGATTATTCTACTTACCAACACTAGAAACAGCGTCAATTTCCGATGATCTAGCGGCATTGGGATCGATTATTTCGAAACCACCATTATTGATGTTTGCTGGTGCGGCGAAATTGTTCATTCTAGATGGTCCGGCCACGGCGAAATCTGGCAACGGCGAGATCATCAAGTTTCGATGGTTCAGAAACGATGATTTCTTGATTTCCACATTCTAGATTAACTGCACTTGGAGTTGCTGGCTCGTTTTCTTTCTTGATAAAGCGATAAAGTCTGCAATAATGCAGTATTACAAATGTAGGAACAACTTTTATCCAACTTTATACTCCTTTCCGCTGCATAACCATATAGTTTAGGAGTAACTTTCTTGTAACTATTACTCCAAACATAGCAATTTGAGCATCCGTGCTTCATTGTATTACACGTTTCTAGTAAGTAAGGTTTCAGTTCGGTTCACTCCAAATGACCCTATTGTGGAATAATTCAAAATATAACTTTCATTTTTTTTCAAGAACATTATTTAAAAAAAAACTTAGTAGACCGATTGTGATTGGAAAACCAGGAGAATTTAAAACTAACACTTTATTTGATCACTTTTTAAAAATAAAAAATAAAACATTGAAACACTTTTCTCAAATTTTTGCTAGTAAGATAAAAAAGGTTAAAATTATAATAATGAATGCAATGGAAAGGTTATAAAAGAAGTTAACATGTTGAAGGATAACTTAACTAACTCATGTTCGATTTGTTGACCACTCGTTGGTGGTTCTGGATCATCATGATGTTGCTGTCCACTAAATGATAGTTGCATAGTTTCATCGTTTCCATCCGATCGGCGGTTTTTTCGTTTTCTATTGTGACCTCTATTGTGACTTTATCAATCCACGACATGACTCACAAATACTCATCGATTCGGGGGTATATCCCATGGAATGAACTTTGTCTATTATCCTTGGTACGTAGGTTATGACGGTTGCACTTTGAATTGTTTATTTTTGCACAGCACTTGAATCTGTTGATTGGTCCATTATGACACTTTTCAGAACTGCTTTTAATAACCTTTCGTAAAGAGGAGTAACACGTTGAATGTCACTGATTCACTTTCTTGTTTAGTTTATACTTGGTTTCGCTAAAACTCTTGATGCGTTAAAAAAATATAAACCGGTCAACAGGTCTTCTAAGATTTTCTGTTTCCTATTCGTAACGAGAAATCTGCACCATCGACATAAACTCTGTTTCTATTATATTTTTCTCTCTCTTTGAAGCCATTATAAGCCTCATGGAGTGAACACATCAAAAGTCCATTTTGCACATGTAACATGTGAAAATGTTGTGCTGCGTACTTCAACTTTTTATGTAGTCGTTCTTCTTTGGCAAGATCAATGTTATATTTTGCCTTGACATATTCAAATGCTTTTGTTGCATTGACACTTTGGCATTCTTTTGGATCAAAAAGTAACGCAATGCTCCTGTGTTCCATATTATCACAAACAATTCTTTACATCGGTAAAGATGGTAATCTTCACATTGCTGAATAATCGATACAATGGATGGAGAGTTTCCAAAAAGATTTGGAACTTGGGTCTTATTATGACAAATTATTTTCAAATTGTTTGTTCTTCAGGCCAGAGAAGCATTTTTTAATTTGTTTTCTCAAATCAACTTTCATGGCGGGATCGCGTGTTCTTAGATATTGTCTGCTACGGATATTTTCAGACGGATCAAAAGCTGAAGTTGTCGTCTATTATAATTGAATTGAACTTTACCTCGTATTTTTGAACTGAAACAGCTCTTGCTTCGACTATAGAAGTTGGCAGAAATTCAAGAGCATTATCGATATCATTTTTAGATTTCAATGAAATATTAGGATCAAAGTTATATTCCATGAATGTTTGATATTGGTTTAAGTTTCATCTGGTAATTGAAAGTAGACCTGTTGGGATAAGAAATTATTTCTTGGGTTACTTCAAAAGTAACGAAGTCAGCACAGGTAACCAATTGGCTACAAAGTTGACATGAATCATGTATCAAATGAAGAAAGAATTTGATGTTTGGTACGCCTTTGAACAATTATGGTGGCCACTTGTACTATCAAGACGATCATTGCAGTATACAAAACAATAAGGATCCCTTTTTATTTTATTATCTGGTTAAAAAAGTCTCAGGAAAAAGAAGAGAAAAAAGTCTCGGTAACAACGGCAATTTGCACGTTATAAACTGGTAAAAAGTTAAACAGCTCGTCTTCATTATCTTTAAGAGATCGAGCATTCCAATTTAAAATATTCAGTATCTTAATACCCACTGATCTTCAGGGTCATGACAATATTGTTTGCAAATTTTATACCAGTTTGAATTGCATCAAACATGGAGTTTGTATTTAACATTCCATTAATCATGTCGTTTAATGATTTCTGTTAAAAATCCATTTTAGGAGCGATTTTGCTACCTAGGTCCAAATCTTCAACATTTCTGTTAGAATTTTGATTTCTGTAACGGCAGCGTAGGTATTTCCACTACTTAGCTGTACATTGTAAGCAGCAGGAAAGAATGTAGAATTGAAAGCTCGTGCTCTGTTTGTACTTACGGGTATAATGTTGTACGTCTCTGACAATTGTTAACAGCAGATAGCAGCAAATTTGACGGTTGGGCATTGTTCGTACCTACCGGTACAAACGTGAACGTAGAGCGATCGCTTAGTTTCCACCACAATTGTAAATAGGCAGCATAATTAATCATCAATTAAAAGAGAGATTTGAGCAATAAAAAATGAAAAAAGTGCCATTAAATTATTAAGGCCTGTGCCAACAAATAATGTGTGATCAGCATTAAAAATTAGAATGAGCAATAAAGATGATAGATCTTCGATAACTAATCTGTGACCGGTAAATCTGTCAAATAAGCAACAGCTATTAGTAGTAGTGTGCAATTAAATATGGCAGTATTCGCCAAATTATGTAATTTGAGCACCAAACTATTCGCATATGTCTTTTAATTTTGTTAGATTTTCCCATAAAAACAGTAGAATGAGCAATGGATATTTATTTATCCATTGCTCATTTTACTGTTTTTATGGGAAAATCCAACAAAATTAAAAGACATATGCGAATAGCTTAGTGCTCAAATTACATAATTTGGCGGAAATACTGCCATATTTAATTGCACATATACTAATAGCTGTTGCTTTATTTGATAGATTTACCGGTCACAATTAGATTATCCGAAGATCTTTTCATCTTTTATTGCTCATTCCTAATTTTTAATGCTGATCACACATTATTTGTTGGCACAGGCCTTAATAATTTAGTGGCACTTTTTTCATTTTTTGGTGCTTTTTCTGAATTACTAAGTGCAGGTAAATATTTTAGCCATTGTAAATAATATTCTTCTGAATACAGGTATCATCATACTGTTATCTACAGTGACGCTCTCTCATGCGTTGGTAGACTTCGGTGGGTATAATCGACATAGCTTTCATGAGCTATATAAGCTGCAACTTCTGAGATGATGTGTCATTCGAAAAAATTTGTTCGATAAGTGAAGCTGACAGTAACAGCAATGTGTTATTTAGTTCAACAAGTGTTTTTAGTGAGCCGTTTAACGTAGAAATAGTGTTTATCAAAAATTATGGTTTTGCTCATCGCAATGTGAGTATGGATTTTGTTACATGTGAAAGTCTTCTTAGTTCAGCATTCAGCAATTCTGAAACCATAAAAAATCATCAAAGAAACTGCAAAGCATCGAACGTAATGTTTGCGATTTTAAAACAGATGTTCCAAGCTTTCCTATTTCCTATTCGTATAGAGCAATCTCCATCATCGACCTGTGAATTCGGCTCTGTGAATTCTTTTTAAGTTCTATTTCTATTATTTTAAAGACCGCTAAATCGGATCTTCAAAGAGCTCCACAATCAAGCTACCAACACTGTAATTTCTCAATATTTTCTATTTCCTATTCGTAACGAAATATTTGCAACATCGACCAATACTCTGCGATTTCTTTTAAATTCTTTTATAAAAATTTTTGAGTTCCTTGAATTGTTTTTGCATTATTATATTGATTATTTAGCTGCAAAGACATATTTTCGTATTCTTCTGTAGTAGAATAACAAAATGACAACTTTGTAAGTTCTTCTTCTTTTCGTTTGTTTGCCCAATTAAACAACTCTCCTGCAATCTTTATCGGGTGTTCGCGTTCTTTGGCTAAACTTGCTCTGGTAGCCATGCGTTTTATCGTACCTCCAATAGCATCACATGGACCTTTTCCGTGCGATGTTGCGAAGAAATGCCATTCAGCGTCAATACCATACTTTGACCTAAATTTACAAAGGCTAGAAAAGTTTTTTCGGTTTTTATATGCACTTTTTATAAGGTGTTCATGTTGTACAGCAAGGCTTGCATATCTTGCCATTCGTTTTAATGTACCACCAATTGCATCGCAAGGTCCCTTACCGTGGGATGTTGCGAAAAAATGCCATTCAGCATCAATATTGTATTTCTTTTTAAACTTACAAAGGCTTGCAAAGTTCTTCCTATTTTTATATTGGGATGCTGCCCCGTCAGACATAAACGTAGCTTTCTTTACTTTAATTTTGTTTGCAAAAAGCTTATTAGTTTTGAAATAAACACCTGCACCGCAATCGTATCATGTTTCAACACTTCTGAGATAACAATGAAACTGATATTTTTAAGTATTCTAGATTCCGTGTAATAAATGACAAAAGGGTGAATAGTGGCTTGCTCATTACTCCAATAACTACTTTGAACAGCATCTTGAAAAACAAATGAATAATTTTCAGAAAAATCACAAATTATCTCTCAAGAAACTAGACTGCTGAGATTTGACAAAATCGTGGGATACTAATTGTTCCAACTTTTCACAAAAATAAGCAATAAATTCATCAATTGGTTTAACAAGTGTCTCTAAACTACATCTATCAGTTGAAATCCATTGCTCAAAAGATATTTCAACTAAACCACGTTTTTCTAATTTGTCTGTTAAACTACTCTCAAAATCTGAAAAGCCTGGACATCGTTCGCATTCACGGAGGTAACATTTTTTAGTTCTAGTTGATGAGCTACATAATATTTCTTCAAAACACAATTTATAATCATTCTCGAATGAATATTTTCTAAGACCATGAAGCATCAAGTTAATGTTCTCATGAATGGTGCAAACACAAATGTTATGAGAACCTGTGCTGCTAGTAATTTGCAATGCTTTGGTCTTAGTGCTGCAAAAGAGCTAAACCCAACAGCATTTTGATGCATCTCTTGAAATTTAATGAAAGCTTCTCTTAATGAACAAACTAAAAGGCGCTTTTGAATATGAACCTCTTACCTTCACTCCTCACTGAAACGTAGTCGTTCATACCAGGGGTTGCTCGTGTAATCTCATCACTGTCGTAAAATTGCAAAATTTGGTTTTTTATTTCCGGGTTCAGACCGTGTCCCAGCTTTTCGTTAGGGGCAGCTAAAACACCTTCGTGCTTTGCAAGGAATTTAGCTTGTGATACGATGTACTTGTTTGTTATTCCAAATTCTGCCATTACTCTTTGATTTGTCCAAGATTGTGGTAAAACCGAAAGTATCCTTACTTGATCGTCCCTCGAAGTTTCTGGATCAGCATACCGGTCCTTTAGCTGCGCGATTATTTCGTCATATTCGGCTGCTTTCACTTTCAATTGTTCCAGGTCATCCTCCTCCGCTTGATCCCCAAATATGTGTGTCCGAATGCCGTTTGAAACATCTTTGAACGTTTTGCGGGCATAATTTACGTTCAGGAACTTTTCAGCCGATATTGGCGAAACGTTGATTCCAGCTACGCCCTTGTTAAATAGCTCAATATTATGGCGCCTTGAATAATCTTGCACACTGCTATCAGATGGCACTGACATTAATGATATTGCCGATGGCGTTTCCTCGAGACCATACAAGTCTACTTGCCGTGATGTAGATGGTTGTGGATCCATAATGTTAGTAATTGATGGTTTCTCACTAGGCTCCGAAATTGCAGCATGGGATTGTCCCGTTCTATTTAAATGCAAACGACAATTATCACAAATCATCAAAGAAGTGTCCAAATGTGTTTTGCCCATAAACTTGAGTTTTTTGACATTTTGTTCGGTTAATTTACGAAGGTTTTTTGAGCACCGTTTAGTGGGAAACGGCATACAACACTTCTTCATGTTAAACTCCATTTTCAGTTCACTCAGATAGATTTTACTGATGAATGCGACTATGTATGAGCATATATATTGGCTGTGGTACCTTTGGAAATGCAGGTATAAAACATCTCTGGTAGTTTACAGGCAGCGTACATTAGCAACAATTATAAATATATTGATTGATTGCAATATTAAAACAATAGTGCTATTTATCTTGTTCTTTTCAAATGAGTCTTCTTATCATCCTGATATCAAAAGAAAAGAGGACATTAGAGTAATGTGAACGTTATAATATGAAGATCTTGGAAAATTTATCATTTCTGGTGGAAATCTCGATTAACTTAAGAAACGAGCGAATTTTCTGAGGTGTTTTCATTCTATTGAAAAAAAATCTGAAAAATCTCGAAAACGATTGCGTTCAGGTGATTTATCATTATGATCATTATTGTTTTTAATGATCTCCAAAATCATATTGTATAATTAATTTTCATTTATAATAATGAATAACCAAAATTTGAAATATGCACCAAAGTTCGCTCTTCGGAAAACTTTTTTATTATAAGAGCGTCCATCCTAGAGTTTTTTTCTTTTAAAACACGTGTCTTTTTTCTCAAATTTCCACAAAATAACGAAAAGATGAAAAT
>JASCZW010010063.1:0-38774 GCA_034211315.2 Aedes japonicus | reverse complement strand
TACATTTGTAAGCACAAGGATTGACACAGAGATGAGAAATTACATTACGCAACTTTCATCACAAATGCCTATCCATCTCAACCAAATGATGATTGCCGTGCTCAGATTACTCTCCAACTCATCCACTTTACTGATTTACGGACTTCAATAGCCACTCGTGCTTACGGTTCCAGCAACTGCCTTCAATGCTCTGATGGTATCTCAAGGCTACTTTGAAAGCACTATAAAGTGCGCTAAGATCATCTGGATATGATCTGAGAGGAAGGAGGTCCCTGAGTTCATCAGATAAGACTCTAAATCTCCATGTTAATTTTCAGCACTCATATGACATTAGAAACTGCCTTTATTTCCCAGATTTTCCCTATCAGTCAATTCTGTAACTCATGATTCTGTCTGCCTAAAGGTCAGCCAATTCCGTTTCATCTTCCAACCGCTGGGGTCAACAGGATTAGATCATCCATTGAAGTTCTGGATGCATACGTATTGGCTCTTAGCTCAAGTAAAGAAGTCTTCATGTTCAATTTCTGCCGATATCTTCCTTCTTTACATTTCAGTTTGTTACATTACAATTAGTTTACAGCTCATCCAGTGTTCTACTAGATGGCCTGATTGTTGAAGCCACTGAGAGCTGATGCCAGGTACCATCTGCATTGCCATGATTGCGCGGCGCTAGCTGTTCATATGGGCCATGCTTCCAGGAGTCGAGAAATTTCTCTAACGAAAAATTCCTGTGATTGTCAACACCTGGCCTCCAGCATGGCAAGCCGTTTGCAGCCGCGCCCCAGCCGACTGAGCCAAGGAACTTCACAACTGTATCTGACCCATGCCTTAATTTCATATCTTGCCTTCACTTCACTGGTTGCCAGAAGCTCATCTATTACAATGCTCATTGGCTCCACCATTGCTTACTGCGTTGCCTAACATTGATCATGTTCTTCGTCTAGGAATGAATTTACCCCAAAGAATTTGATAACTCATCTCTCCAACTCCACGGCTTCACTTACCAGCCGATCGGACGGGAAGACTAGCAAATTCTCCTGAATCTTCAGATTAATTCATTTCTTCACGAGGGTCTGGTTCAGCTGTCCAAAGCCTGGTTCTTCGAGGACAGTTCAGACCATCCGAGCGACGGCGTTCCAACACCTGCAGCTCTCGATGAAATTTAATTAACTCTCCCAGAGGGTACTGATCACGGGAAGAATGATTTCCATAGAATGTCAGCCAGAGTTGACCCTCTGTTGATCAGCTGTCATACACAAGGTTCTACACTCATCTGATGTTTTGTCAATGAGCCAGATCTGAACAATAATTCCAGTTATCTAGTAGATTTATGTGTTCACTTCAGACTGTTCGATCATATATGTACTTGATACAGGCGGAATCAGTCGAGGTGACTGAATGTGGAAACAGAACCGTCCAATTTTAAATGTACTGAGGTCTCCAGTTGCCGAGTTCTGGACAGAACATCGAGGCCCTTCCTGAAGCCTAAGTCTCTGACTCGAGGCCACGACGAGGCAACAAACACGACAAAATTCCACACTGAAGGGGAGGAACATCTGACTGAGTTACGAAGAACCTGGCTCTGCCGATAGTTAATGCATAATCGATATATTTCGAACCACTTATAGCTATTTTAAGAGCAGCCTTCTCCAAAGTAGTGTGTCAAACTTGCGTAGGCAATGGTCAACACGAAATTGTACCATTTATCTAAATTCGTATAGATTAATTAATATTGGCATGGTTTTATTATATGATTGTTTTCGACTTCAGCTTCATCACTCTCCTGATCCTTGCAGGTTAATTGATGTTCGGTAGTCTTCAGTTTATCTGTGGTAGCGGCTAAGTAGGCATTGCTCTCCACGCGCATTTAATTAGGACAGTACCGAACTGCACCGTATATTCGAAACTGACGATGATACCTGGCGTAGATATGTTTACGGTAGTCCAGTTCGTAGACGACTAGAGGCACTCCCTGACACTGAACTCAGTTGCCGAAAACATAACGTAACTTGCTCTGATTAAACTTCCAAGTAACACCTTGGTTTTGAGCAGTTCTCAAGAGCATGAATTAGACTCGAACATGTCCACATGATAAAACCAGCAAATGCTTCGTACGGGAAGCAACCTTTCCTGCCTGGAATACAACTGAAGATTCTCGATCAGCTCAGTCCAATTTGCTACTCAAGGCTCGTGTTCCACTGCAGTACTGGCAGTACTCAAGTACGTACCGCTTCTGTCTGGATGGTTCGTCGGTTATTTCACGAAAACGTGATGCACTTCCGACACTCTCCTATTGCCTGGATGTCAGAGGTAACCAGATCCAGGCTGCGAGTTTCGCTTGTCCCATGCCAGACCTGGCCATATCACAGCATCAGCAGAAAATCTCCAGACAGCCCGCATTCATTCCGAGGTAGATTACTGCCAAGGTGCACTCAAATTTAATTCATTATGAAAGAAGGCATGCATTCGACGTTCCATTATGACGATCAATACGTCGTCAACATGAAGAAGTACAAACAGCTTCCCGTTCACGTTTCACGGAGAATCACGCTTGTTTGTATCCATCCGGCAAACTCCTGCTGCATAATTTAGATCCCAGTTCGTATCTCGGCGGTGAAGACGTTCCGCTTCGATACTCGACATATCGTCGTTCAACTTAGGTCCATCATTGCCGGGCAAGCTACGCCAAAACCAAAATATGAGGCCTAATACAGGCGTACACTCGCTCATAGTCAGCGCCAACTCGATCGAAACCCCTGAAGGTTTGCCACTCCTTCAGTTCATCTATATTCCCTCCTTCAGCCAACAAGGATATCAATTGCATTGCTCTTGATCATAATCCAGGCCCCAGCCTGTCGATGTCATGGTTGTCTCATTCAAGAATCCTCTGCAACGAAAGGAAAATCCATTACCTTTGGGAATACATTCCATTCCATTGGGGCATTCCCATGCTTAGACGGATCGATTCCAACTTCATATTCTCACGTGCACAAACATTTCCACACTGAAGATCATCAAATGTCGTCAAGAAGAGAAGGAACATCCACCTGAACGTGCATGACGAAACCAGTCCACTATGCCAAGCTGGCACACCAAATGTACAAATCACCAACGGTGAAATATCTGATCACAAAAACTTCTTCCTGAAGCGACACACAGACCTGTCTCATCTACGGAGCTGGCATCCGTTACTGATGTTACGGAGTGGTATGCCGCCACATATTCAAGATGCCTGTTCCTCCCAACATACATTCTCCATCGAACAATTTGATTATCGTCAGTTTTGTCCTATTCACTAAGCATTGCAGTGAAGCTGAATAAAGTGGAGAAGGAGACGTACAACATCAGCAGTTCACTGATAATGTATTAAATATCACACTGTACAACTGACCTGAAAAGAAATACACCTGACTTGGCCAATAAAACTTGATCGACCACACACGTTGGACGGATCTCACCTTGATCGGAACACGCCGCACTGACACCACAGCGCCAAATTCCGGTCGAGCTGCTCTGATTCGACTTCACTATCCCATCAATATCCAAATAATAATAAATAATCCCGACTTGTTTATTGAACTGTGCATAGTTTATCTTGATTTGGTCTTCACTAGTATCTAAAATTGAACCGCCGAAATCTTGTTCACAAATGGGTTGTATTAAAATAATTCTGAGATATAAATTCTTCGACAGCTCGATGCCTTTCAGATGGACCATTATGATTAGTCACAAACGCATCGAGTCAATAAGCTCATTGCATATGTAGCGAGGTGCTCCTCCTTCAGAGTGCCCATTTGTTCCAAGCCTGACTCCAACAGTGTACCAGATTGCCTGCAAAGTAAATAAATTGTGTCAATGTTATTCTAAAGCTAAATGTTCATTTTTACGTGAACGAATTCGAGATTTCCGTATTCCAAGGCCATAATGACCCGTCGGTTTCATACAGTCCGACAGGGGAAATGTACGAGATTTTCCATTGAATAATGAAATACCATAATCAGCACCTAGGTCCCACCAGATGATTACCTTAGCAACACATTATTCGCTAGGGAATTTTACAGCATCCGGTAGTTTTGATCGAACTTCAACAGCTGAACGTTCGGCGGATCCTACCTTTAACGGGCTCTGCAACATTTGACATGTCCGGCAATGTTATTACTGGAATATTCGTAAAATTTCACCGAACCGGTAAACGGATTAACGAACGTCTGGGGCCGTTGGAAGTCTGGTGTAATACTGAATATTGTAAATTTAAGTATACATTAAAATCGTACGTAATAGAAATTTCAATAGCTTATAATAAAATGGTGACCGTGAAGTTTAAAATCTCATGCGTAAAGAAACAGAATTGCAACACTGAGTTTAACGTGTTAAAACACCAAAACTCAAACATTGAAAATACACCTTTAAATTATTCAACAAAATAAATGATTTCCATTTTGTTTGTTCAAAAAGTAACGCTATTCTGACCCACATGCACATGACTACTCTGCTAGTCACCAACTCTGGAATCAACACATACTTCGAACTTCACTTCAATCTCACAATAGAATCGCATTCAGTTCCTTCACAAGGAGCATCTGCCGAGAAGACTGATCACAGAATAGCACATAACAACCCAAATTCAATCCAAATATCTCAACACTTGCAATATATGCAATACTGCATCACTTCCGTCTATAATGACCAGCTAATAACGGGCGCAAAGAAACGAAAGAGTGCCCGCACACGTTATCTGCTCCACGAGTTGATAATTGATTACCATTAAGAGACACATCATCCATCTGATCGAATGACGACCCAAGTGAAGAAATGACGAGAACGTCGAAACGGGGAGGCAGGAAAAATTCTCCATCATCAATAACGAGTTGAACTGCTATCACCTTCCGGATCTACACGCTTCACGCGGCGGCAGACAACGGCCCCAAGTCTGCCCAGCCGAGGCAGCGTGAAGCTCAATCAGCGCGCAGAGGGTGAGGTGCCATGGGAAAGATAAGTCATACTATACACGTTAGCTAGCACGTACTTCGAGGGTACCACAGTAGCAACGGGGATAGTCATGGTCCTTCTTCACGCGGCGTCAGGAGAGGGCTTCATTCCAGGAGTGGATCTCACGATGCGATTGCCATACGCGCGAACACCATTTCAGTAGATTAACGACGGTTCCAGCCTGATTTCAGTTCTTCAATTTCCCGCAGATTTCACTGATTAGTCTGTTGTTTCATACAGGCGGAAGTTACACAAGGAGTTGCACATTCTCCCCAAAGATTGTATTGATTCTTCATCGCATCAGCTAACTTGCCTGAAAGAGGTACAGCTGCCTGGTCAGCCCCCGAGAGGAGTCCTAATGGCCGATTTATTAAACGTGCAAGCGGTAATGGGTCGAATGATGCCCTATCTTACATTGATTCGAAAGGGCCCATCTAAGTGGTTTGAAGGAAGGCCACTGAGGTTAAATCGTTCGAGGTGATGATTGTATGTAGTCGAATTATCGAAAATTGCATTGCCGCGATCTTCACTTGTCTTTGTGAGCGTGATTGGCGTCTTCAGACATATGTATTCATGATTGTTGGTCATTTACACAGATCGCATTGCAGGTACCGGTCAAGTAGTTGGTGGGCAGCGGTCATGGATCAGAACAATTTTCACTGACCTTAGCCATGGCGATGTAGAGAGTTGTTACCTGCGTTATGGAATTTACGTTCGTCATCGTCGCGTTTTTCATAAATTATACAGCAAAAAAAATTCACCATGTCGAAAATACTGTACCTGCAATATTGTTCGCCTGTTGCTCGTCAATCAGCCAGTATTACCCGAGTACACGCGAGATTCTGCTACGTCAAACTCCAGAGTCTATGGATTACAGCCGTCAATGAATATTGCCATTTCCAGATCAGAGACGTACTCTGAACTACATGACTGAACTAATACTGCTGGGGATCGACGGTTCATTTCGCTGTCACAAACAAAGTTGTAGGTCGTACAGTGATAGTTCCCATTTCATACCTGTTGCTCACTAAGAGGCACGTGGGCCCAGTGCTTCATAAAATACAGCCTACCAGGTTCATATTGTGCTAACGCTGACAACTGTTGAGTTGATTGTTCATCCGTTTTAATCTCCAGTACCTGAAATTGCTGCATGACGATGATGATGATGATGATGATGATATCCACATCCATTGTAGCAGCGTGGGCCCTTCAGCAGCGGGAATAATCTGAAAACGAGGATCAGACTTACCGACTTCTCAGTCTCCTGTATGAGTAGGTCAAAATCGATTTATAGGTCAGTTGCGAGAGATGCAGTGTCCCGCGAATAAAGGAAAGAGAATCTCCTTCAGCGTTCACATATAGCTATTTCAGAGTCAGAATAAACCTTCAGATGGGAATGAAGAGCTCGCCCTTCGTTCCACGAAATCAGCCAATAGGGAGGAGAACCACGTTCTCTGTTCAACAAGATGTCGATACCTGGCGTCTCTCCTGCCATAATATGACGATACGACGACATCAGTACAAGATAGGCTGCTGATATTTTGCCCAGGCAAGTTGGGAAAATTTGCTGCTGGGAGTTTCATACTGCTTTAAAGCACCGCCAAATACCGCATGCCTGAAGAGTTGACTTTAAGACGATATGAAGAGTTGCTCGCAAACGAATAGGAAGAGACAGTGGTGTGGGATTATGATGTAATACGCTGGTGCGCAATGTGAGATTTTCATGGTGATACTCACAACGGCCGTTCAGAATGGTTCGACGGATTACATTGCTTATACTACGAGTTGCTCGTTTGCTTCAATCTGTCATAATTGGTTATAAGAAACGCCTATTAACGGCAGTTACTGTAAGCACAGGGCAATGATCTTCCATCGCATCTTCAAGGATCATTACAGTTGCTCCATTTATTCAGGCACTTTGAACGTTGAGCAAGGTTGATTCACACATGAAACGGCATCGACTCGACAGAACGTTTACAATTTTCTCTGAACCGAAGGGCAGGATTCTCCATAAGTTGAACTGATCTTTCTCAGAACTACAAATTAAAAATTTGAATGCCTGTTTCTGTTCTGCATAAACTTCCAGTTCTTTGGAACGAATGAGAACAATTTTCGAACGTTTCATCAGGTCTTATCTTCCAGGCTCCCAGAAGTTTCATGATTTACACTCACGGATTATCGATTTTTTCGACTCCTTTGCCACGGCAAGTCGAGTGAATTGAAAGAAAACATCTTTAAACTATCTGTCGTCACTTGAGGATCAGGAAACCACATTTCCTTCATGCAGATTTACGGGAAAGAAAAGTGTTTCCATAGCAAAGCTGAACTAATTTATAATAATACATTTACCTGGAAAATTTAATTCTCAAAATTCATTTGATCGAACGGTTACGGGCTGCCTTCAAAATCTTCAGTTTTGCGCAGTTTCTCATTTTCAAGCTTGAAATGTCATAGAAAAGAATTTACGTCACATTTGGTTTGGCAAAATGCTCTCCATCAAGTAAATTTAATGACTATTGCAGACATTTCCCAGAAATTACACTTCATTAGAATTTTCCGGCAAAAAATTGACCAACACAAATGGATCTGGGTACAATGGAGGAGCGGGAAGACGATACAGTAGTCTAGGCTAGAAGTTATATCTATTGGTTTTGCGGAAAGGGCGACGACAATACATCAGACGTCCACAGATACTCCAAATAGGTCGCTCCTGCTGCACACGTACTACGATGTCATAATGCATTTCCGATAATATTGACGTGAAGAGCCGCGGCAAGATACAACGAATGGTATTTTACTTTCTGGGAAGATCAGACTGATCAAAAATACTGTACAGGATTGATACCAGTTGCAGTTTTCGACTTGCATGAAACAGCATAAAGACTGGCAGGTACCCAGTGCTCAATACTGCGTTTGAAAGGCGTTATGGAACGCAGCACGACTAATAAACTTCCGTCAGATTTGATTGCCGTCAACGCGGGATGGTTGAACATTCGCATCATCGAGCAGAACACTGAAACGCAGCGGAGCGTTGATTGTCCATTTACGTCGAAAGACCAGCATCTGCTGAAGGAGGAATGATACATGATGAAGCTCGCATATATCTACGGAGAAAATGATGGCGGCAATAAGCTTCAGGTAATGGATCATCGATGATGTCGATAACTGCAGTCCGCATAATTGAAACGTGCTGACTCCACCGAATCTACGCATCTGGTAATACACCCGGTTACTACGTACAAGACAAGACGTTAGTTCTCCACAGCACGAAACGTGTCACGCCGTGAAGAACTCGCGCTGCATGAGGAAAACGTACGAACCACTCCATTTGGCTGATGCACCATCGACCCAGCATCCGCCAGTGTCAATATACTGAACACGTTGCCTGGACGCCGACAACCAAGCAGTCTTGAATCCAGCCAGACAGGCGACATTGCATCTCGTGGGGCGGCAAACTCCATAGCGTAGAACGAAAAGCTTCGAGACAGCTATCTTAAACCGAGCCTTCACAGACAAAAATATCAGATACGCAAATTGCCTATACCTTCACAGAGAACAACGAAATTGCCTATAATCTTCATTGCTCAACAGACTAGATTCAGTTTCATCCGGCCCCGAAATATCCCACATTTCAAACTAAAGAGCATCCTCAAGGTAGACATCACGGCAGCCACGTCTCTCTCTATCCGCAAAAGAAATATTCCGGGTTATCAGATTCACCAACATAAACTAAACGGGTTGTCTCATTGTTAAATGATGATGTAGGACTATGCACCAAATGTTAGCCTGCGTTATAAATGCACTCAACTATTTACTCACCTAGCCCTTCAAGGCCAATACAGAAGCTAGTTCCAGGCGTTCAGATTCAAGATCCGCAGTTATAAATACGGTTTTATCCGCTTACAATGTTATGATACCAAACATATTCAATGATTCTGAAAGACAGAGTTGTCTGATAACTTAACTTGGTATACCATAAAGCTACTGTTCACTGTAGACCTTAAGCCTTGAATGACCCAAAATCCTCAACTAGATTCATCCCATGATT
The DNA here is from genome assembly GCA_034211315.2 of Aedes japonicus. Taxonomy (NCBI): domain Eukaryota; kingdom Metazoa; phylum Arthropoda; class Insecta; order Diptera; family Culicidae; genus Aedes; species Aedes japonicus. The sequence continues at coordinate 29,737 of JASCZW010010063.1, read as the reverse complement.
GCCCGTTAGAACACTCACATCATGTTTGAAGGTTACGTAGTTTTAAATAAATTACAGCTACTGTATTGTCTTAGTTCTTGAATCCTCATCGTTTTATGAATTGACATACCAAGATAATGATTAATATTGAGATCTTACAGAAGATGTCTACTGAAAGAGTTTGAATGCATAAGATACCTCTCATAGCTGCAGCTAAATGCCATGACCGTAGAACTTCAATCCCGAATTTGGGGCAGTTTTATAGAATTCAAAGATATCTCATTATATTCGTTAGTTTCCAGTGGGGCAAATTGGTCCAACAACAAGCCAAGATTCAGGATAGTTTGATAATTCCAGAAGATTATCCATGATGTCATAATGTGTTATCTTCCCAAAATATCAGTCGAATCGGTTTCTGCCCAGAAAGCTTTTGTTGCAACCATTTAAAAAAAAGCTTTCTGGGCTAGGTATTGAAACCTGATTCATTTGATATTTTGGAAGACCAACACATTATGACATCATGAGATAATCTTCTGGGTTATCCAAACTATCCTGAAATGTAACTGTTGTTGGACCAATTTATGTGAGTATTTTGGAAAGCTAACAGATATAATGAGATATCTTTGGATGTTCTAGGTCACCAAAACTGCCCTTAAATTCAGAAGTTAAGTTCTACAGTCGTAGCATTTGCTTTATAACCTATGAAAGGTGACGATCTTATGCATTCAAACTCTTTCAGTGAATCTTCTGTAAGGTCACCAGATATTATCACATTATCTTGGTATGTCAAGTTCATAAAAACTGACATGAGTTCAGAACTTAAGATATACAGTAGCAACCGTAGCCTCTTGAACTATTTAAAACTACGATAACTATTCAAATATATTCAATGAATATTCTGAAACGTCCACAGACATCATAGGATAATCTAGTTAGTTTTAGGTCATTCAAAACTTAAGGTCTACAATTGAAACAGTAGCTTTATGGGCTATACAAAGTTAAGTTAGTTTGTTTGTTGTCATTAATATCCCAAGATTATCTCAAAGTGTCTGTTGGTCTTTCAGGGCATTCATTGAATATGTTTGAATATATATCATAACATTGTAAAGCGGATAAAACTGCTGTTATAACTGCAGATCTTAAGATCTGAACGCACCAAATTGCTTCTATATTAACGCTTGAAAAATTTAAATTGAAATTAATAGTTGAAATTGCATTTTATAACCTGAAGGGCTAACATTTAGTTGCATAGTCCTACATCATCATTCCGAACAACCCAATGGGGCTGTACCGTTTAGTTTTTATGTTGGTTAGTTGTTCCTTCAGGACCGCATCTGTGCCAGAATGTTTTGCTACACAGATAAAAAAAACATTGAATTTTCTGCGTCATCTAATGCACATAAAGGGAATGCTAGGTTTGGCAGAAAATAATGGGATATTTCATGTAAATTTAAGCCAGATAACGCCTGAATCTAGTCTGTTGTATGAAAGATTGCAAACAATTTCGTTGTTTACGCCTACTCTGGCTTGAAATTAAACGAGGGAAATTTTACGCTCCTGTTAAAATTCATTATTTTTATCTGTGTAAGAAACTCGGTTTAGGGCTGCTTGTCTCCAGCTTTTCAAGTGTCCTACACTTATAAGGTTTTACCGCCTAGCTCACAGCGAGCCACTTCGCCTTGTCCTGGCTGGATTCAAGGCAAAGACCATTTTTGCGGGATTTTCGTCCCGGCATCCTAACAACGTGTTCAACCTATTGACTTTTTGGATACTGGGTCGACCATAGAGTTGCATCAACCTCGTGGTTCATCGTTCTCCTCCATACGCTTGCAAGTTCTTCTCGAGCATTGTCCACGTTTCGTGCCCATGGAGAACTAACGTCTTGTCTTGTACATGCTACGTATAGTATGGAGGTGTAGTCTACCAAACCGTAAGGTTCGGTGGAGTCCATAGGCAGCACGACTTTTGACTATTATGCGAATTTCGCTGCTGCAGTTGTTATCCGACATCATCAATGATCCGAGGTACACAAACTCATTACCACCACGAACTCATTTTCTCCGTAGATACACTTCTCCCTGTACGAGCTTCATCGCGCTCGGTTCCTCCTTCCAGCAGATGCTTAGTCTTCGACGTATGGACCTATAATCCAACCTTTCCTGCTTCACGTTTCAGTCTGGTGTTCTACTCAGTAATCGCCTGGAATGTTCTTCCGACAATATCCACGTTGTCAGCGAAGCAAATGAATTGACGGGATTTATTGAAAATCGTGCTTTGCACGTTCCATAACACCTTCAAACGCAATGTTGAACTGGAGGCAAGATAGAACACCGCCTTGCCGAAGTCTTATGCGTGTTTCATGCAAGTCCGAAAACGCACACAGCAGTCATGTCCTGTACAGTGGTGCTTTGATCAGTCTAGTCAGTTTCCCGGGAAAACCGTACCATTCTCGTTCTTAATCTTGCACAGCTCTTCACGATCAATATTATCGAATGCGGCCTTGACATCGTGGAATACGTGGTGCGTAGGAACTTGATATTTACAACATTTTTGGAGTATCTGTGGGACGTCTGATCTGTTGTCGATCGCCCTTCCACAAAACCAACTAGATTATAACTTCTAACTAGACTATAACATCGTCTTTCCACTCCTCCGGTAGCTGTTCTGTATCCCAGATCCTTACTATTTGTTGGTCAATTTTTATTAAAAAATTCTAACCGCTTCTGGAAAGTGTAATTTCTGAAATGTCTCTATGGGTCGTAGAACTACTTGGTGATGAACATTTTTTAACGAACTATTGACGTAGAACTCTTTTCTATACCGGGTGACATTTCAAAGCTTTGAAAAATGAGAGCGTTGCGCAAAACTGAAAGGTTTTTGAACGCTTATAACCATTCGATCAGAAAACATACAAATGTTTTTAATTAAATTTTCAATTAAGTGCTATTGGTATAAGTAGTTCAACTTTTTACTTAAATAAAACCTACTTTTGCTTCCATACAAATCTGCATATGAATAGGTTAAAAATGTGGTTTTCCCTTTCCGGGTCCTCAAAAATGGGTGACGACGAATGGTTTAAAATGTTTTCATCTTTTCAATTCACTCTCGACCTATTGCCGTGGCAAAGGGTCGAAAAAATCGATAATCCGTGAGGGTGGCATCCGCTAAAAGCTCTGGGAGGCCTGGAAGATAAGACCTGATGAGACCGTGAAATTGTTCTGTTCGGTTCCAAAAAACTTTTGGGATTTGTACAGAACTTTTAAAAACAGGCACATCCAGAATTTTTTTTTTAATTTGTTAGTTTCAAAAAATCCGTAGTGTTTCTGCCAAATCAGTTCAACTTATGGAAAGATCCCTGCCCTTCGGTTCAGAAAGGGGTATGGGCGCGTTCTGTCGAGTCGGTCGCGGCAGATTTCATGTGTGAATCGGCTGCCCCATCAACGTTCAAAAGTGCCTGAACCAAATGGACAGCTTGTAATGATCACTTGAAGATGCGATGGAGGATCATTGCCCTGTTATTCCCAAATGAAGCACGTTGTAAAACGTTTCTTGTATTCTATAACCAATTATGATGGAATTGAGTAAACGAGCGAAAACTCATCGGGAATGATCTCTCATATGTATCCGTCGAACCATTCTGAACGGCCGTTGTGAGAATATCACCATGAAAATCTCACATGCGCATAGCGTGTTACCAATCACTAATCCCTTTTCCTTTCTATTCTCTTCCCTATTCTATGAACACGAGCAATATCATATCGTCATCCTAAAGTCAACTCTTCAAATGCAGTAACATCGAGACAACATAGAGCAATAAAGAACGGTACAAACCCTAACCAATTTTACTTTCAGACAAATTTTCTAACACAAGGTAAGCAATCAACATTACACCATTACAAAATATACTGAATATCATCATATCGACATAATATATAACGGGAAAAGGGAGCAGGACCATCAGGGCACCCAAGTGAAACGATTTGGATAGGGAGCATGGGACTGCCTCCTCCCTATTGTTAACATTTCGTGGAACGAGGGCGGGCTCTTCGACCCCATCTATTGGGTTTATTCTGTCAATCGAGGGCTCGACTCTAATGCTATATGTGTGAACTTGCTTTTGGAAGGAGATTCTCTTCCCTTTATTCGCGGGTTTCGCGTTAGTGTCTCTGCTTACGGGCCCGCCCAAACGTTTTTGGCCCTTCATACAGGAGCTTGAAGATCACAAACAACAGTAGAATCCTGATCAAATCGTTTTTCAGATTATTCCACTGCTATGGAAAGTTACCTTGCTACAATAGATGGTAGTATCTCATCATCATCATCATCATCATCATACAGCAATTTCGGATTGCTTGGAGTTATCTTAAACAGTGGACTTGAGCTCAGCAATTTGATCTTTAACAAAGCGTTGCTTTTTCAATATGAACCTGGTTGGCGAAGGCGTATTGTTTTGCCAAAGCACTTAATTTACGTTACTGCTAACTCTTAGCTGAAGAGGAACTAACGAGGTTATGAAAATAGAACTATCGTATGCATTTTCTAACTTTTTGTTTGAAATTTGATAGCCCGGATGAACCGTCGATCCCCCACTTAATTATTAGTTCCAAATCATGTAGTTCCGTCTGAGTAAGCTCCCACGTCTCCTGATCTAAAAGGCATAATATTCTCATTGACGTATGATCCACCAAACTCTGGAGTTTGACCTGTGCTTAAGTCTCACTTTTGGTAATACTATCGGGTATGCAACGTTGACGAGCAACGGAATTGTTCGAACAATATTGCAAATTACAACGTATTTTCGACATGGTTACTTTGATGCGATATTTTTTTTTTTTTGCTGTGTATAATTTTGTAAAAAAACACTGACATTACCAAAGAATCGTTGACTTCGCAAAACATCGTAACAAATTCCATAAATGACAAACAACGGCCTAACTCCCTCCCCACATCACTAACTAGGTCAAACAAAATTATTCCATCCCATGACCGTACCCACCAAGCTGCACAACCGATTACCCTCCCCGGCGACCGACGACGGGCCAACCAACAAGCTCAGCAATTACACTCTCATTATGTCACTTTCCAGAAGACGCTAATCACGCTCACAAAACAAGTGAAAATCGCAGCAATTATTTCATTTTCGATAATTGCATTCACAACAAGCACCTGAGAAATCATCACCTCCGAACAGGTTTAGCCTCCGGTTAGCCTTCCCTTCCAAACCACCGTCGTCCGCTTCGACGAGTCAGGCCATGCCAAAATAGAAGGCATCATTCATACTCGACCCATTACCACTTGCATTTAACTCATCAACCATGTGGGACTCCTCTCGGGGGGTTTGACTCCGAGCAGCTCCCTGTACCTCTCCAAGCAAGTTGAAAACGGTCGTGGAAAAAGAAATCCCAGCCACAATCTTTGGGGGGAAATTGTGCAACTCACTGGAAGTAAATTTCACCCAACTTCCGCCCAGCAGCAGCAAACAACAACCTGAACTAATCGGTGAAGATCTGCGGGGGGGTTGAGGGGAGGAGCTGAAAATCAAACTGGGGCAAATCGTTGGCTACTGAAGTAGTTGTTCGCGCGTACCAAGCATCACATCGTGGGGTCCCACTCACAGGTGCCCTCTCACAACACCACGCGTGAAGAGGACCATGACTGTCCCGTTGCTGCTGTGGGGTTCCACCTCGGGCACGTGCTAGCTAGCGTGTAAATATTTATCTTTCCCATATTATTTAGCACTTTTTCCCTCCTCTGCGCGCTAGTTGAGCTTCACACTTACCCTCGGCTGGGCTTGGACTTGGGGCCCGTTGTCTGCCACCATATAGTCATTGAAGCGTGTAGATCCCGAGGAGGAGTGTGAGGTACGTGCTTCAGGTTCAACTCGACTTGCCTGATTGATGGAGAGACCCCTCATGCCCTGCTCCCCTGCTCCCCGTTTCGGCATTCTCATCAATTCTTCCGCCGGTCATCATCGTCGTCGGACGGGTCGGATGGATGATAAGTTGGTGTGGCTCCTTAATGAGGTAATCAATTGACTCTATCAACTTCATTAGGGCAGGTCTTTTGTGTGCGAGCACTTTCTTTCGTTTCTTTGCACCCGTTGTGCTGGTGGTGGCGTTGTGTCTCATTATAGACGGAGGTGATTGCGGTGATTATATGTACAAGTGATTTGGGGGCGAGCGAATCAGCCAAATGAGCTCATTTGGATTAATTTAGGTTGTTAGATGTGCTATTCTGTGATCAATCTTCTCAACGAATGCTCCTTGGCTCTTGAGGAACGGCTCACGATTCTAATTAACAAGGTGAGATTAGAAGTTCAGAAAGTATAAGTCGGATAATGATTTTCATAGATTCCAAATTTGAACGACTAACGGAGTACGAATAAAAGTACATATTGGATCAAGAATAGCGTTACTTTTTTGAACAAGCTTTTTAAAATAGAAATGTTTATTTTTTGCTTGAATAATTTAAAAAAATTGTATTTTCTGTTTATCAACAGAGTTTTGGGTAGTTTAAATACAACTACGTTAAACTTCAAGTGTTTTAATTCTGTTTCTTACACGTTTATGGAATTTTTAAACTTCACAGTTACCATTTTGTCTATAAAGCTTGTGAAATTTTCTATTGCATTTTTGATTTTTAGTATACACTTAGAAAATTTTACAATATTCGGTAATTTTTTACCGAACTTCCAACAGCTGAACGTTCGTTAATCCGATTTACCGGATTTCGGTGAAATTTTACAGTATTCCGGTAATAATATTACCGGAACATGTCAAATGTTACCGAAACCCGTTAAAACGGATCACCGAACGTTCAGCTGTTGAAAGTTCGATAAAAAAACTACCGGATACTGTAAAATTTTCTTAGTGTGTATTGCTAAAAAATCATCTAATTTGGGACGCTAGAATATAGTTATGAGCATTTCGATTATTCCATGGAAAATCTCGACATTTCCCCTGTCGGAGTAGCGGACTGTATAATAAACCACGACGGATAAATTTATAGCGCGGAACCACGGAAATCTCGGAGGAATTCGTTCACATATAAAAATAGACATTTAGCTTTAAATTGTATTGACTTTTTCTACATTCGAATTTATTTACTTTTTGACATCTGAGTTTTTACTGTTAAGGTCAAAAGAACTCCAAGATTTCAACCACTCGCGAAGGACTTCTGAAAAAATTAAAACCTCGCTACGCCAAAATACTTGTGAGCTTGTGACTCGATGCGTTGCCAAACTAATCGCAATAGTCGGTCGGGAACGAAAATTCACTACACAGAAAAACTTCGAGCTGTCGAGAACGCTGCACAGAAAAACTTCGAGAATGCAACACGTACAACCCCCATTTTTTGTTTTGTTTAAGATTTCAGCAGTTTAGTTTTAGGTACTGGTGAAAGAAGATTAAGTCAAATAAGCTAATTCTTTAATTCCAGCAATAAGTCAGAAGTTGTTTATTGTTATTTCAATTGGATATTGATTTTATGGGGCCGATTATAGAAGTCGAATCGAGCAACTCGACTCAAAATTTGGCACTGTCAAGTCGAGCAGAGTTGCATGTTCCGATCAAAATTTGGTCAAACATTAACGTGTGTGAGTCGATCAAAGTTTTTGATTAATAAGTCAAATTGTATTTCTTTTTCAAGTTCAGTTAATACAGAACACCGGAGAAATATTCAGCTTAACTTCCTTATTATCGAATGTGAACTGCTGAGTCGTTCGTTTAACACCTGCCGTAAGATTTTGTACAGTCTCCTTCTCCACTTTATTCACTTTCTTACTTCACTCACAATAGCTTAGTGAGACTTCTTAAGGTTCCGCTTGACGATGGCCCAAAATTGTTCGATTGGGCGGAGCTCTGGCATGTTGGGAGGGTTCTTGTCTTTGGGCATCACTTGAGCTATGTTGGCAGCATACCACTCCATGGCCTTTTTTCCGTAATGGCAAGATGCCAACTCCGGCCAAAATAGAACGGAACAATTGTGTCGCTTCAGGAAAGTCAAAAGACGTTTTGGCAGGCACTCGCTCAGATAAATTTCCTACGTTGGTAACAGTTGATTTAGCTACATTTAACAATTGTGCCAACTTGGCGTGAGAGTAGTTTGGTTTTTCGTCATGCACGTTCAAAATTTGGATGCGTTGCTTCTCTTCCTTTGACGACATTTTGATGATCTTCAAAATGAGGGGTGTGCAAAAATGTTTAATGCACAATGAAAGGAAATGCCTCAAGTTTAAGTCGATCAAATTTTGATCCTTAAGCATAGAATGCCTTGTAGGTGGGGATGCTATTCCCAAAACTAATAGTTTTCCTTTCGTTGCAGAGGACGTTCTTAGTGAGACAGCAAAACTTGAGGGGCAGCCGACTCGAAACGGAGACGGATTGTGATCAAAACGAGCCGATTGACATCCTGCGTAACAACGATTGACCAACTGAAGGAGGACCTCAAACCAGACAATGAAAGGAGTACAACCTTCAAGAGGGTTTCAGTCAGAAGTTTAGCACTGACTATGACGAAGTTAACACACCTGTAGCCAAACGCACAATATTTTGGTTCTTTTTTGGCGGTAGCTGCCCGGCGAATGATGGACCTAAAGGACTTTGACATAGAGACGGCATATCCGTATCGAGAAATCAGCGAAACGATCTTCATGCAGCAACCCCTCGGATACGAAACTGGGAATCTAGGAGATTATGCAGCTTAAGGAAGAGTTTGTACGGATGAAGCTCGGATACAAACAAGCAGAAGCCGGCAGTTGCCTTTCCGTGAAAAGCGACGACGGAGAGCTTTCGTTTATTTTACTCTTCATGTTGACGACATGTTGATCGTCACCAATGGGAACGTCGAATACGTACGCTCTTTCCTGTGGAATAAATTTGAGATTTTCTGCCTTGGCGATGTGAGAAACTACCTCGAGAGCCAGATGGAACGAACTGCGTACGGAGATTTTCTGCTGTTGAAAAAGAGCTACATTGTGGCTAGATTCGGCATGGAGCAAGCGAAAGCTTCACCAATACCGATGGATCCTGGTTACCTCAACATCAAGCAATAGGAGGAGGAAGTTATGTCGGAAGTTCTCGGACACAGAGTAAGTAAGCCGACGGAAACCGTCTGGACGCAATCAAAGCGAGCCCTGCGGTACTTGAAGAGTACTGCCAGCTTGCGATTGAGACTACGAGGAGAAGGAAACCTTGAAGGCTATGCAGACGCGGACTGAACTGATCGGAAATCGAATCCGGATTTGTGTTCAAACTTGGAGAAAGGACCACTCAGCTCCCATGGAACATTGCTGGTTTTATCATGGTTTTATAGCATTCATGAAGTCTAATTCATGCTCTTGAGAACCCTTATAAAACCAAAATTGTTACTTGGGCTGGACATCAAGGAAACAGGATTGCGTTATGTTTTCAGCAACTGAAGCGGAGTTCAAAATTCTGGCGGAATCAACCAAGGAGTTACTCTGGATCATCGAACTGATGAGACCTGAACTGAACTACCCGTAAGCATATCTACACCAGGTATATCATCGTCCAGGACCTGAGGAATTCTGCAGTTACGTTCGGTACTGTCTAATTAAATGCGTGGAAGCGGATTTCACTTACTAAGCCGCTACACACGAATAAAGCTGGAAAGACCGCGAAGCATCAATTAGCCTGCAAAGGATCGTGATTGAGGAGGAGTATTGAGAAGCTGAAGTCGAAGAAACACAATCGCCCTTAACAAAACCATGCCATGATATTGTTAGTCTGTACGAATTTGAATAAATAAATTTAGTTCATTGTTGACCATTGCCTACGCAAGTTTATTTTACTTATACTACTTTCAAGAGAAACTGCTCTTAAAATAGCTTACTCAGTGGTTCAACCCCACCTTGATTATGCATTAACTATATCAGCAGAAGCCGGGTTCTTCCTTAGCTCAGTCAGATGTTCCTCCCTTCCGGGTGGTGGAATTTTGTCGATGTTTGCAGACGACACTTCCGTCATCTTCAAGGGTCAAGTGATATGTGCTCTAACAAGAAAACTTCAGGAGGGCCTCAATGTTCTGTCCGATTACTTCAACAGCTGGAAGATTTGTATCAATGCAGCTAAAACCCAGACGATTCTGTTTCCACATTCGAAGTCACCTCGACTTATTCCGCCACGAGATGTCAAAGTACACCTCTGTAACACTCCGATCGATTGGTCTGGGGAAGTAGTCTACCTCGGTCTCACCCTAGATAGCAAATTGTTGTTCAGATCGCATGTTGACAAAACATCAAACAAGTGTAGAACCTTAGTAAGATCTCTGTAACCGCTGATCAACAGAAAGTCCACTCTATCGACCAAGAACAAACTGGCGGTTCACAAACAAATCATTCTTCCCGTGGTCGAGTACGGTTTCCCAATCTGGGAGAGTTGCACCAATTACCACCATCGGAAACTGCAGGTTGTTCAGAACACCATCCTTCGGATGATTCTGAACTGTCCTCCGAGAACCCGAAACTTTGAGATCCATCGCCTGGCTGGACTACTGACCCTCGGCGAAAGAAAATAATTAATCCTGAAAAGATTCAGAGAATCCTGCCTGAGGTCGCCCCATCCGATCATCAGTCAGCTGGTAAATTAAGCTTAAGTTATTGGAGTTAGGTAGGTTATCAAATTCTTTAAATTTAAAATTCATTCCCTAGACGGGAAAACATGATCAATGTTAAACAACACAACAAAACAATAATTAAAATTATGAAGCATTGTAATAAAGATGTAAAGCCCCTCTGGCTAACCAATTGAAATGAAAAACAAAATGTAAATTAAAACATGGAATAAAGATACAATTTAGTAGTAGTTCCTTAGCTCAGTCAGTAAAGGCGCAGCTACAAAGCAACACCATGCTGGAGGTAGCTGGGTTCGATTCCCGGTCTGGTCTAGGAATTTTTCGTTAAGGAAAATTTCTCGACTCCCTGGGCATAGCGTATGATTGTACTTGCCACACAATCATAATAATGCAAAAATGGTACCTTGGCATCGAAAGCTCTCAATTAATAACTGTGGAAGTGCATCTAGTAGAACACTAAGTTGAGAGCAAGCAATAAGCTAATTGTGAAAGCAACAAACTTGAAATGCTAAAAGAAGGAGAAGATATCAGCAGGAACATAAAAGACTTCTTTTGCGAAACTGGAAACGGTACATCTGTACATCAGAACTTCAATGAGATATTTGAGATCAGCGCCTAATCATGTTATTTAGCGGAGACAGAGGAACTGCCAGAGGAAGAAAGAGCAGAATATTTAGCTGACCGTTTAGGCGAGGCAAAATCATAAGTTTTTAAATTATTTGATAGGGAAAATCTGGGAAAACCAAAATTTCACGCACAATAGTTTCTAGCTATTATCGATACCTATCATATGGTGCAAAGAAATTCTCGAAATATTTTGTAAATTTAGAGTCTTATCAAATTTGGTGACAGGACTTCAGGTTTTCCTTCCTCTCCAGAATCATATCAAAGATGATCTTAGCATCACTTTATGAATTGCTTTCAAAATCAGCGTGAGATGCATCCAAACATTGAAAATAAAAAACAATTTTAGTTTGATCCTCTTTGAGAACCATGCTGAGAACCAACTGGCTCTCCAGAAGATCCGAAACATCCGTAAAAGTGGATAGTTCTTGGAAGTAGCCCCGAACTTTTTTGGCAATCATCATTTAGTTTATGAAAATAGGATAAAACTTCAATCTAGGATGAAGTTTACGGCGGCGAGATACCTTCATCATCTCTAGTGCTAGAGCGCTGGGAGTGGGACAGTTAATTTTATTAAGCTAGAACGAATAGACACGCAGAGAAAGTGTGTTACAGATCTGTACAGGGCAACGCACCTAAGCTACATGGACATTGTTTTAATATGCTACCCAAATTTTTTTCACAGAACTACGGATTACCTGCAGTGCTCTGTCCATAAATGACTTTTCCCCATATCTTCTATAAGGCCTATATGCATTGGTAATTAAATTGTCAAGGTTACATGACCAAAATACGTTGATTATTAATAAAGCAACAGAAGGATTCAGACAACGCTGGTTTTTGGAAGACAGAGAATTTTGCTCGGCTCTTCTCGCAGCAGTGCTGAAAACAACTCAATTAATTGTTTAACTCGGTTCAAATCGGGTTTCCAGCATTATAAAAAGTCTTCTGTTTTGCCAATGAAAAACCACCATTATACTTTGAGTGTGGCTTCAATAGCATCCTTACTGTTGGTATAAATTGATTCAAATTTCTTATATTTAAATATTTTAGTAAACGAAGCGTTAATCAAGCTTATCGTTTACTAAAACGAACCCTGTTGCCACCCAATCTTGTTATACAACATCCCAGTGATTTCTCGTGGAAGATATGAACATGTATGCATCATCTGTTGATCTTCTGTGTTATAACAGCTGATCTGGCAGTATCGAAGTAACAACCGCGGGCGGTCAATCATGATCATTATCCTGCTCATGCTCATAAAGACGGATAGGACTTTGAATAGGATAAGACTACTGCAACTTCTCGCTCTGACTAGATTACTGTCTTGCTTTCTCACACGCTGAATCAAACTGTAAGATATGATCAACATATATTCTCAATAATACTAAACTAAAGTACCGTAAAACGGGGTAACATTGATCGGTTTTGCCAATATCATGAATAATTAAAATAAATATTGTTCTTTGATACTCACCGGTTGTTATTTTGTATTTCTCCCACCTAGCGCTGGAGAGTAACGATCTTGGATGAGGCCTTTCCAGAAGCAACACGAATCTTATCATCTCGCATGCAAGAGTATAGGGGCAGACAATTTCATTGCCAGAACAAATAGACGCAGAGAAAGCGCATTGATGGCGTCACTGCAGACGAGCAGCGCTTTCAGGAACTGAACAGATGCCAAGTTTCGAAGCGACGAGGCGGAGGCATATTTGAACGGTAGTATACGATCAGGCACATAACCCTTTGTCATTCCCGCCACAACGCACGGAATCCTGCATAGGGCAGGTATGACAAAAGAGTTGTGTGCCTGATCGCATGCTACCGTTCAAGTGCCCTCCACTTCGTTTTCCGGGCTTTACGCCTATTCGGTTTCGAAAGCCTGCCGTTCTCTACGGATCTTGTCAGTGCGCTTTCTTGTCGTGATCTATTTGTTCTAGCGATAAGATGCTTTCGCTCAACGCCTTAGCGGGCTTGCATGGAGATGACAGAATATCTGCTTGGAGAGCTTTCATCTTTGGATACTATTATTAAAACCCTATCAATTATGTTTCTCGATCTAGTATTATTTGGATTCTGAAAGCTATAGCATTGGTTTGTATTTTCATTTATTTGATTAACCAAGAACTGAAAAATTAATTCAGCATAGCTTCTTCAATTATCCACTAGCAGGGGAAAAAGCAATCAATGCTTATTTAATAGCTAACATTACAGGTTAAGAGATGTTTCCCTAGTAGCACATGTATTTCAACCCAGTAAAGGTGACTGCTCTGTGACTCAATTAAGTCACAATCGAGATCGCTGAAACCACTTTTACGGGTTGAGTGCACTAGACTCTTAACATACTTACACAGAAAAATAACTAATTTTAACAAGCATGTCAAAATTTACCCTCGTACTAATTTCTACAAAGGAGACGTAAACAACGAAACTTGTTTGCAATCTTGCATACAACAAGATTGATTCAGTGCGTTATCTGGCTTACATGAAATATCCCATTAACTTCTGCCAAATCTAGCATTCCCTTTATGTGCATTAGATAACGCAGAAAATTCAACGTTTCGTTTTATCTGTGTAGGCTAGATAGGTTGAGTTCTTGGTTAAAGGGAAAAGATTGTAATAAAATTGCTAGTCGTTACTATTTAAAAAAAATATCATGGATGTCGACTTTTTTGCTACAACTCACAAAAGCGAGGCAACATCGCGTAATTTGGCATTTTCATTTAGGCCAAAAACCGTCATATTTGGTTACAGTAACTTAATTGTGACTTAATTGAGTAGCATTGGAGTAACATCAACTGTATTGCAACATGGTACCTTGCTACCTGCTGGGGATAAAGAAAATAACAAAAAAACGGAACAAATTTAAAATTCTACAAATTAAATTACAACTTAGTGGGGTTGTAAGGGCAACAGTCAAACCTGTTAAACTCAAAGCAAGACTTAGCTGAAATGGACCGATACACAGAAAAAAATAAGCAATTTTAACAAGCGTGTCAAATATCCCCTCGTTTAAATCCAAGCTAAAGGAGGCGTAAACAACGAAATTGTTTGCAACTTGTCATGTGCCATACAACATTATAGACAATCTTTCATACAACAAGCTGGATTCAGGCGTTATATGGCTTAAATTTACATGAAATATCCCATTATATTCTGGCGAATCTAGCATTCCCTTTATGTGCATTAGATAACGCAGAAAATTCAATGTTTCTTTTTATCTGTGTAGGTCTGAGCCAAAGCGAGAAAGAAAGAAAGAAAGAAAGAAAGATTAGACATATTGTAAACATTCCGCTTTGACATATTAGAGATTTTGTTTTTGCATTATATACTTCTGGTAGTGTGAACATTATATAGTAAATGATATATATACTCATTGTCACATTCACATGATATTCAATAATGAATACTATTTGAACATTCCGGTATTGCATTCTCACGTCTTAGGTTTAAACGTTAGAGCAATGCATTGTTAGTCAAAGTTATGAAAATAATCAAGCACAACAATTTTACTATAAGTGAATCATTATATTTCAAAAATCAGCTTCTGGAACATGAATTGACAAATGAATTGCATTGGGTAAAAATGTATAGTGGTAGGGTAGTTCAATTGTTACCTATCCTGCTTACTGAGTAGATGGTTGGGGGTTCAATCCCAGGCCCTTTCCCTTCGTTGCCATTTGTCACTTGCTTCTTGCTATCACCGCTAGATTTAAAATAAAAAGCAGTCTATTTACTACTGCATTTTCATTGATCCGCATCACTTACCACAATAAATCCATGATCTAAAAATAACCTGCCTAACTAACACAAAACTATCCTTTCCTTGACAATTGTGAATACGGTCGCTAACAATGATTGTCAAAATAATCATCCTTTCCTCCAAACCGAAAATCGTGCCCGGGGCCGGTACTGATCTATAAATAGAATGAACTAGTGAACTTGTACATTGAAGATGCAAAGCTACTCCCAAGCTCCATCAATGTGGTTCTCTGTTCAATTACACTAGTTCTGTTCAGTAACGGAGTAGCAACTACAAAACGCACCGCCTTTTTTTGTATTAATGGATCGCATTGGGTGAAAATGACTATTTACAGCACTGCCCCCAACACAACGATAGCTCCGAAGGATGCAAAATGAAAGGAGGAATATGTTCTCCTCTTTGGTCAATTATCTAAGAGCTTTAGGGTAAAGAAAACCAATTATAATAAAATTTACTTTGCTCAGTTTTGCCAAATACTAACAACCTACATAGTAACTAAAGCAATAGTTACCTCGTGAATAACTTCAAGTCAAATAGCTCATCCTAGCAGAGCATCACAGGGCAGAGCATTATTTAAAAAAAATTGCCTGTAAGTATTCGTGCAGTTAAAAAAAAATCCCTAAATTCAACGTGATTCCACGAACGAAATTGCAGAGCGAAAATCGACCCTCAATTATCGACACCTACCTTCCCCTCCAACCTGCCCCGACGTCGAAGTTCAAACCTGCGATGGTGATAACTATACCACCCGTTTCGATCAAGAAGCCAACTCGGGTGCAAAACAGCAGATGAATGTTGATTAATTTCCTCAAATAAGCTCCAACATGATGAACGATGACAGTTCCCGGGTCGGCCCAGCCTTCAACGCAGCGCAAAATCGCTTCACACACACCGACTGGACCGGCGGTGCAGGCATCCATCAAAATTATAATAATTATTGAAATATTCAAACTGTCTGTAATGCAATTTTGATTTGTGAAAAATGGCTCTCTGCATGCGAGTGTGCAGTGCTTTCCCCATCGCAGCCTTTCCTCGAAAATGTTGGAATCCCGGGCAACACGTCCGTCCACAGCCGAAGCCCTGATCGAGTGAGTGGCCATCATTGTGCGTGTGACCGCCCGGTGGAATTCTTTCAGCAGACTGGAACAGCACAGAGGACCCTAAAAAAATCCTCTTCCTTCCGGTAATATGCAGATTATTGTGGTTTTGGTTGATGCAAAATTTTGCGTTTGAATTAATTGTTGGTGTGCACGGTTCGCAAATTGTCGGTATGGATTCCCGGTGCCGCCGCCACCGGGCGGAAGCGATCTGCAGAGCTGCAGCAGAGATGTTCTGCGAGCCACTGTGGAGCGTGTGGACAGTGGTAACCGGTTGGTCGCTGTGGAGAGTGCATTTTTATCGGTCACTTGAACTCCAGTCTTGCGGGTAACCGTGGCAAGCAGATTTGAGTGCAGTTTTTTTTGTCCTGGATTCGGAATAGTGGGCGATCGATGGCATGGTGTTTTGTTTTGGGATTCGCTCAAAGCAAAGTCTAATACTTTTTCACTGAAGGAGACTACACATCTTTTGGAAATTTTCCTATGTTACCAGGTAGTCAACTTTAGAGAGTCAAGTCACTGTTTTGGAACGGTATCAAGGCCTTTTTGTGTTTTCATGAATTTGTATTTGAATTCAAAAGGCCCAATCGAATAAGAGTATTTTCGTATATTCGTGTCTAACGGAAGCACCAAAAAATGAACAGAACCAACTTCGACATAAATGTAAATATGTAAGATTTATTCGATATGGTGAAATCATGTGAAAATCGGTCAAGAGGTCCTCAAAATATAAGACAAACCTTGGAAAATGAATGATTTAGAATAAAAAGTTCTTGAAAACATCATAGCTCTAAATTTTTACTATTGCTTTGCCCCTGACAGATTATAGTTAAAGATTTTTCGAAAAAAGGAGATTGTTGACGATACTCGCCTTGCCATACTTGAAGGACTTTCTTCGCTAGTTTAATACCAGCCCCGAGAAATAGCACTCTTGCTATTTCGCTTTCAACAAAAAAGGATTGCATTGAGGAACTAAAACAACACTTGTACCACACCAAACTCATCGTCCGACCAACGAGAATATGGAACTGAGCATTTTGCTGGGTTCACTTCTATTCGACTAACGATGCACCAGTCAGCGAAGGCATGAGGCTGACGCTGAAGAGTGTGACAATTGACAATGGAACAGAAAAGAAGGTAGAGTTTGAGATCATCAACATATGATAGTCGAGGTCCCACGATGACAAAATTAACATCGTTGAAGTAGAGCAAGAAGATGAACGATCCAAGATGAAATACCTCAGGGTATTCCATCATCGATGTACTGGATAAGCATCAGAATCAATTCACCAAATGACAAAAGTCACTTCCACTTCAGGAATAACCCTCCGTGTTTCATCAATGTACCGGTTAAATCAATGTTTTGTAGAAGGTCAAGTTTGTAGTACGGCAAATCTTGTTTAATCGTAGCGCTTATATTATTATTTTTTCTTTTTTTTTTATTCTACTGGTTTAACAGTACATTTGTTAATATTTTCGGTTAGTTTATTATTCAATAACTGTCCAAATTCGGCACGGTTTCCAGTCATATTGCATAGTTTTATTTTTCTGCTGGTGTCGTTGTCGCCAGTCAACAAGATTTAACAATTCAAAATCTTTTAAAAAAAAACCCGCAGTATAGCATTATTTTTATTTATTTATAGATCTGAAAAATAATCATCTGAACAAAGGGAAAATTAAAAACTCACTAGCTGCTCGTGCAAGCACTGCTACGCTTCCAACTACATGAATGAAAATTTAATAGAACTATCGCGGTTTTCATGACTTAGAAGGGATTCAAACTTCTACGAAACATTTTTTTCAAACATTCAAACATTTAAACATCTAACATGTTTTTTACCCGAGAAATACACATTTTTTGTTTTAATTGCCTGGATAGTTCTCATGTTTGGTAGACATTTTTGCTTTATTTGTATGAGAGCTCCTTCTTCCGGAGAGGGAGGGGTCTCAAAACACTTTACAAACATTTATTGCCTTCAAAAATCTCATTGTGCCAAATTTTGTTCCATTTGCTTGGTTAGTTCTCGAGTTATGCAGAAATTTTATATTTCATTAGTATGGGAGCCCCCCTTTTCAGGAAAGGGAATGGTCCTGATCTACCATACAAACAATTTTTGCCTTCAAAAACCTCCATATGCCGAGCTATCCAGAAAAGCCGCCGTTTCCAGAAGGAAGAAGGGTCTCAAATTAAAAAAGAAATATTTTATGCCATTGAAAATCTCCACAAGCTAAATTTGATTCCATTTGCTTGATTAGATCTTTAGTTTTGCAGAAATTTGTGTTTCATTTGTATGGAAGCCCCTCTTAACCACCACAAAAACCCCTCCCGGCCCTAAAAACCCCGGCACACAAATTTTCACGTCATTCGGCTTAGTAGTTTCCTCGTCTATAGGGATCAGTGGGATGTTAGGCAAGAATTAACGTCCGTGGTTCGAGTACCACTGGATACATGCCCTTTTCGCTCAATTTCCTAAATAAAAACATCTGTTAGATTTCCTACCTGCCGAACTCTGACGGAACTTTCAACACTTTCTCTTCACATCTTTCATTCTAGCCAAAAACATTAATGTTCACTCTTGGTGCTTCATGGTGATGAGCGAACATCTCCTTCTACATCATAATCGTTACTCCACGCACGGAGAATACATAACATAACAATTAATGTATGTAAAAAAACATTCCAAATCATATTTCTTCGTTCCTAATGAAAATTTGAACTTTCATCTTTATTCCTCCCATCAAACGCTGCACACCTCCGGAGTCAACTTCCTTGGCACATTTGTTCCACATTTTGGTCATCTAAGTCGCGTCCCGACCTGTTTTTCCAATTTTGTTAAGCTTCCGCTTAATTACTGCCCAAAATCTCTCGATGGGCCGGAACTGCGGGCAGTTGGGTGGATTTATGTTTTTATCAATGAAATCTACGTTATTATCGCGGTACCACTGGATGACTTGCCGGCTGTAGTGGCTACTCGCCAGATCTGGCCAAAACTTCAGGGGACCTTTATGGGCTTTAATGAAAGGTAGTACGCGGTTTTGTGGCATTCTTCCTTGTACAGCTTCGAGTCCATCGTCTTATTCGCTCCGCAGCTGCATATCCCTTCCCTTGCCAAATCATCAGTTTTTTGGAAGTTTGTCCATAAAAGCAAATTTCAACTTCGCGGGAACATCTCCTTGTGCCGTCGCCATGTAGAATTTTTGGCCAGGAAGCGGTCCGAAATCCATTTTGACGTAGGTTCCATCGTCGATGAGCAGGCATCCTTGGTACTTCGTCAGAACCTGCTGGTACAATTTCTGTGCTCGAGTTGTAGTGACGAAACTGTGCTTCAACGTTCTGTTTGTTTGCTTGCTGGCTCGAAAAGAACGACATCCTGCTCGCAAACGAATTCTTCGAACGGAACTGCGAGCAGCAGCGTATTTTTGTGCGATTTTCAACGTTGTTGTGACTTTTATTGCGGACCACGTTGGATTATCAACGTGAGTGTATAGATTTTTTTCTCTCCTCTCGGCTTCCATCTGGAATAACTTTTGACTCACTGCACAAAACATCATAAAATTTATACCACAGAACAAACCGCTGTGAAAGAATTCTTACAGTGATCACTTTCCGTGCCACTGCAACACAATAAGTTATTCCGGATTCTTACTGGACAGAACTTTATAGATAGATTTTCATCAAAATATTTTTTTTTTCGGACTTGTTATATCTGCATGCTTTAACTTTACGTTTTAAACCAACCATTAAGTTCTTTCAGCTGGATCCCTGGTCATTCTGCTATTGCCGAAACCGAACTAGCGGATACTTTGGCCGACAATCCCCTGTGATCGCATCACTCATAAAGGCGCTTAATCAGAACTTGTAAGGACCGGAAGTCGAAACCCTCCTACCAGGTCGTGAACTCACCATATGAAGCCCCCCAAAATTATAAACTTTATACACAAAAACTATGCTCAAATAAAATGGGAAATGGGAGTGGAACACAGAAAGATAAAATGGAAAGAGCTCACCCGGGTTACCAGAACATTCCTTTGCTGTGGTTATAACATTGAACATCCAGAGCAGGGCCGTATGCCCTCGAGATTACATTCTGTTCTTGAAGAGTTCGCTCCAAGACCAAAAATCAATCATCTCCAAGTTACGCGGTTTAACACGAGCTCCTCCTGCCGCAAAGCTGTTTGTCCGGAATTCCATCTCCAGCGGGGAACTTTGCTTTCACACCAGACAAGCCTCGTAGTGGACCGCAAGCCACTCCTGTACGCAGGACACACAGCAAATTTGATCACTTCGCTGAACTAGCCCGGCAAGAAACAATGGCTTACAGTTCAATTCAGTACAGGCGAATTTTTAACTTTGACGGATGATTCAGATATCTGGAGGATCCGGTATCCAATGTCTACTTGAGGTCCTCATTATTCCACTACATCAATTTTTGATCGATCGAATAAGTTAAAACCACAATCTTTGCTTCTCTCGTAATTTTATGAAAACAGAATGTCACATTCTTAGACCAAGTTAATGAGAAGCGAAACATGTTGCATTCAAGACCAAATTGCAAAAAAAAGTGATGTAGAAAGTTTGTGTCAAAGAGAGAGCTGTAGAACACTTTTGGAACCGTATTTCAGTTCAATCAATCATTTCTGTTTATTACGTGTTTTATTCAAAAAAAAAAACATATTATTGATTAACTGGCTGTGTTTTCAAAGAAAACTCTAGCGCCTACCACAGACTTTAGGAACCTTATTCTGTTTATGTTGCTGAGCTGGCAGTTATCAACTAGTGAACACTCAACTAATTTCCTTTCAAAACTAAGGGAACAGATGAGTGTGCTGGTCGAAATATCATATTTGATCAACTTTGTATGGGTCCCTTCACATTGCTCAATCCTAGGCAATGAGAAAGCGGATTCGCTCGCAAAGGTGGGTGCTCAGGAAGGCGATTTGTATGATAGACAAATTTCACACGATGATTTTTACCATTTAGTACGTCAGAGTACCTTTCGAGTTGGCAACCCGATTGGGACACCGGAAATCTAGGACGGCTGTTAAATTCCATCATTCCTATTGTTTGGACCTGCCGTGATTTTATCCGTGTGATGATTAGACTTATGGCCAACCATTACCAGTTAGATGCACACCTCTATCGGATTAACCTCGTGGACAGCAATCTTTGCCGGTGTGCAAACGGTTATGATGACATCGATCACGCAGTCTGGAAATGCACGGATAATTACGCCGCCAGAACACGACGTTTGAATACCCTAGAGGCCCAAATAAGACAACATTATGTTCCTATAAGAAATGTTTTGGGATCTCGCGATCTGTGCCATATGCAATCGATTTATGTGTTTCTTCAAATGTCTAGCATAATAATTTAATCTGCTTGTGTTCTTGTTTTTCTTTATTCATTAGTTTGTGTTTGTTTTGTTTCGACATCTTGAGGAGTCTCATCGTCGCCCAATGGTAACTACATCCGGCAGAACACATAAAGCGAGCCCTGACCATTCCGCACCAAGTTATGGTGCAGGCAATAACTATCTAATGAGACTACAGAATCCTTTTCCCATGTTTCTCTTTCCAACCCATCCCCAAAAAAAAAATGAGACCTATTTAAACCTCGGGTAAATCGCGAGTAAACGGCCCAAGTCCTACTAATCCTATTATAGTATTAAGTCATAACGTTATACAAAAACAATGAATTATCGGCTCCGTTAAGCTAACACAATTGAGCCTCTCAAATAAATGAACTAGCTAAAAAAAACCATAAGGCTCTAGGAGTGGATAGCAATTTTTTTCCTAGAACAAAGTTGGCGTACGCTAATGGAACTATCAATACTTTCTTTTATTGATTAGTGTACGGCAGGCTGTGAAAATTGAGTAGAAGTTGTTTTTGAAATGAAATTTTCTCTAAGAACATCATTATAGATCGTTACTTCGCGTATGTGAGAGTACAAAGAAGAAATTATATCAGTGTAGTCAATTTAAGATTTACATGTATCAAAACATTAGAAGTTCAATAACTTCGTATCATTCCCTATTGCTCCTTAAAATCTTTGCTCTCAGGAACCAATGATTCTATATATCTTAGGTACATTGAAAGAGCTTATAGAGATTGAGAAAAGGTAAAAAAAACACATAAATGATGCCACTCTCAGTGATTGCAATTTAACTGTATTTAATTAACCATCGAATTGAACTACTGACAACATTAACTACTAAGCGGCATCTTGTAATATATTTGGAAGTGAATCCTGGGAAATGTCCCGCTGCTACAGAATAATTAGGTTAGGGTGTAGGGAAAAAAGCTAGGTAGATATTAAATATATTTGTGATGGTTTTTTATGCTCTGAACACTGCATGCTGTGCGTTTGACTGTCAGCTTTCTTTTGTTTACTTGTTTGTGCGGTTCAAATTCTGCGTTTTCAAAATTTCGCGTATTGAAAAGGAAGTGAAAATTAAGGTTCTGAACACATGGCTAAGTGAGAAGGGTATAACTATGCGAAAATTGGCGAAGTGGTTTCGAATTCATCATGCGAGTGTTAAAACCACATCATTAATAAGTTTGGGGAACACTATTCTTTGGATGATCTACCAGGAAGAGGCAGAAAACCCGGTTCTTCCAACCCGAAACTGGAGCCGAAAGTGGTATCTCTAATCATGAAGAACAAAGCAATGTCAATACGTTATTTGGCCAAAAAAGCAGGAACGAGTGTCGCAATGAACCAGCGTATCAAGAGGCAAAACCACCTGAAGACCTACAAGAAGCAAAAAATCTCGAAACAAAGTGCAGAACAGAAGAAGCGAGCAGCAACAAGGGCCCAGAAATTGTATTCGCGTCTTTTGCAGCGTCGTTGGGGAGGATGTGATCGATGCGGACAGG
This sequence comes from Aedes japonicus, assembly GCA_034211315.2. Classification (NCBI taxonomy): domain Eukaryota; kingdom Metazoa; phylum Arthropoda; class Insecta; order Diptera; family Culicidae; genus Aedes; species Aedes japonicus. The sequence goes on along the minus strand of JASCZW010010063.1, from coordinate 6,804 downwards.
TCGATTCAAGTGGAGAAATTCGGTCGAAAGGTACTGGTATGGCAAGCAATATGTTCCTGTGGTTTGAAGTCAACCATTTTTTACACTACCGGAACTATAAATGCAGAAATCTATCGATCTGAGTGTCTCCAGAAGAAATGGTTGCCTTTATATAAGAAGCATAGTACACCTCCACTGTTTTGGCCGGATTTTGCGTCGGCTCACTCTGCCAAAACCACTCTCAATTGGCTTGCGGAAAAGGGTATAGATTTCGTTGAAAAATACCAATCCACCAAATTGCCCTCAGCTTCGACCCATCGAACGTTACTGGGCAATAGTGAAGAGGGTCTTCAAGAAGGCTGGTAAGGCAGCTGGGAACATGCAGGAGTTCAAAAAAGTGTGGGCTCAAGCGTCCAAAAAATGCGATGCAACACTTGTCCGGAACTTCATGAAGAGGATTCGATCCAAAGTTCGAAAATTCGTAAAGGAATAACTTAAATTTCATCCGGTCTTCATTATGGTCAAGTTTAACCTCGTACAATAAAGGATCAATTTTTTGTATGAATAAAATATCGGTTTTCAACAGTATTTGAAAGAAAGTTTGTGGACAGCTTATTTTCGATACACTCCTTATATTGGTCTTTAGTAGTTAGCTTCGCCGATCTGACGCTGATTCAATCATGATACTCCTGGATCCAAGCAGGGTTTGAGACGTCTGGTGATCTATCCAGATCGTCCGCGATCTCCCTACCCGACCACTTACGGTACCTTGGTCCCTCCTCCTATCGAGAAAGCCAGGGCCAGGACCGGGGTTGGAACGGCTGGGAATGAGTGCGGCATTACCAGGGATTGTCGAAAAACACGGAGTAGTGCAAAATAGGCAAGTGCTTCACCCAATTTCAAGTGTGCGTCTCCTGTTTCAGAAGAGCGCACAAAACGATAGTGCGAGAGATTTCGTAACAGCACGAGAGACAGATAGCCGCACATGCACTACTCTTTCAGAGACAAAGAGTAATGCACAGTGCTCTACTCAGAGCTCTACTCAGTGCTTTACTCTGTGCTTTGGCTCATGTTTTGGTAAATGGTAGCGATATGAAAAGTGTTGATGCTAGTAACAAAAAGGCATTGTATGGGTTCATAGAGGGAAATTTTTATTAAAATCCTTATTCACATACTAGTCCGGCCCATGCCGCCGTGTCTGTTTTTTGCACTTGTGTGCACAGAGACGAAGAAGGAGTGCAATCGTTAGCACCCAAAGAGACGAGAGCAAATTCAAAATGAGATGTGCGGCTTTGAGCGCACGGCACAACAATGGGTGCACGGGAGTACAGACTGCTCTTTCACGTCTCTTTGAAATTTAATGTGCTGTCTCGTAGCAGCGCGGGCTGCACTCAAAGAGATTTGAGTCGCACCTTATCCCTGGGTATTACCCCAGGGTCGTCCCTGTTCCCCATGTCATGACCGCTTACGACCTCCACGGGGAGGCGAACTACTTCCACACCCATGCAAGGTCTATAATAGATCATCTGTTATGGGGGAGCCGCCTTACCAACCCTAGGGGCCAGATTCTTCTGGAGGCCTTGACTAGGCCCAATGTGGACCTAGCCAACGTAGATACCAAGAGTACATACCATAGAAACGGATCGGTATCGATAATTGATATTACATTCAGCAGTTCAGGGCTGTTTAGTAATTGGAGGGCTGATGATGGCTACACCCATAGCGACCACTTGGCAGTTCGTTATAGTATCGTCCACAATATAAAGCAGCGTGTGGAAGGAAGAGCATCGACTCCATTTGCCCGCAGATGGACGACGTTCTACTTTGACGTAAAGACTTTTAGAGAGGCGCTTGAGAGGGAGCAAATCTTCCGCGAAACCCAGGAACCTTGCCGGGAACGACTCTTTGTGGCACTTACTCGAGCGTGCAATGCGATTATGCCTTTGAAGATCAAATCTGGTTGACGAAGTCGATCGCTGACATCCAAAAAACATGCCTTCGTGCAAAACGGAAGATGCAGAGAGCGTGGTCCGACGCCGGAAGAATCATCGAGCGTAGAGGGGCGCTAGTCATTGCAAAGGCCATGCTTAAGAGAGAGATAAATGCCAGCAATTGAGCCCGCTTTGGGGTTCTATGTCAGAAAGCCAATACGGACCCGTGGGGTGACGCCTATCTGGTAGTAATGGCCAAAACCAGAAGGCCAGCGGCTCAAACCGAGCAGGTGATCGTAGGGGGACTCTTTTCAAACCATGACCTGAACCCCTGCCCCACCACCCTTAGCTCGACTTTTCACAGTGACATTTTACTTGTCATCATAGTTGGGCACCTTTTGTACTTGGTACGCCTTCAGTCCTTGCCTTTGCTTCACTTTTTGTACGTATGATTATGAATTCCCAACTTTGCGAGTTGCATTTTGCACAGAAAGATTGGCATTTTTCTTAATAATGACAGCCACCTTTTTGTTCATTTGTCGGGAGTATGAACCTTCACTCAAGTTAGAAACTGTTGAAAACATTGAACAAGTACCTATGCTGAGAGGAGATACTACGTCACAGTCTAGTCTACAAAGTGAAATTTTTCGTTTGAGAGAGCAAGTTACCAAGCCCTTCCCATCCATCGATATTGTAGAAGCTAGAATGGTGAAGGGAAAATGTTTTATGATATATGGGAGGTTCCACATACCCACGAAAATGTTCCAATCGATAGATGTGCAAACCGAAGTCACGTTGTTCTTGGATTATTTATGCCGTGTGATGATGGCAAAATGTTGATTATTCGCAGAATTGATGGCTACCGTTCCAATTGTTAATGTACATATATAATGGCTACTGAGGCGATTGTCCACCAACTACCTCTCCTATTGTTTTCCCTGCGATGGCTATCGCACCAATTGTTTCCGAAGATGGTGGCGAAAGCATGGAATGACGCCAAGTTGTCCGCAGTAAACTGCCAGTTACCAAGTCCAAGCTTCGTCCGATCCAAGAGTGGGGAGTATCGGTTCCATTAGAAGGACGCTCAGCACGGGAATTTCTGTGCATTGGTGGAGACTAGTACGAGACGTTGTGACTGATTTACATCTGGACATCAGCACTGGTACCACACATGCTTGTACACTCGTCCGGTTTGTGTTTATATTTTCATCATTTCAGGAACTGGAGCAGTCTACACGAGCAACTGATGGGGTGGTACACGGATCGGCTGACCGCGTTCGATCAAGTTGCAAATATTCAACGGCGACATCGATGCGTGGCTAAGCTTTCGCGATTTATGCATGTCACGTCGAGCCAGCCGATTATAAGGATCTTCTGCTGGTGAATATCCTCACTGCTCGACTGGATACCCCGAGAGGGTGGGAGGAGCTCTCTGCAAAGAAGGAGCAGGATTTGCTAGCGGATTTAACTGATTTTGTGCATCGAAGGATTCAAGTACTGAACTGTCTACCATCGAGGTCTGTTGATTATAGGGGTGTTCAGCAGGCACAATCACAACAGAAACAGAAATCATCATCGGTGAAAACCAGTTATGGATCAACCCAAGCGACTGGGGGACGCTGCGTGGTTTGCTCAACAAATCATCCACTATATCTGTGCAACGCCTTCCAAAAGTTTGAAGTTGCGGACAGAGATGCTCTTCTGAAGACACATTCACATTGAAGGAATTGCTTCATTGCAAGCGTCGTCACCACACACTGGTGTGTTTTAAGCCGAAATTGGAAGGTGCTAAACGGGTATCGGCTGCTGCTGTAAGCAACAAACCTTCTCCTTCTGAGGATCAATCCAACTCTGATTCCATTCAAATAGCTAACATGGCAGCTAAGAGGTGTATCGAAAACAAAATTTCTTTCAAATTATGTTGAAAACCGACATGTTACTCGTACAAAAAATTGATCCTTTATTGTACGAGGTTAAACTTGAAAATAATGAAGACCGGATGAAATTTAAGTTATTCCTTCACGAATTTTCGAACTTTGGATCGAATGCTCTTCATCAAGTTCCGGACAAGTGTTGCATCGCATTTTTTGGACGCTTGAGCCCAAATTCTTTTGAACTCCTGCATGTTCCCAGCTGCCTTACCAGTCTTCTTGAAGACCCTCTTCACGATTGCCCAGTAACGTTCGATGGGTCGAAGCTGAGGGCAATTTGGTGGATTGATATTTTTCTCAACGAAATCTATACCCTTTTCCGCAAGTCAATTGAGAGTGGTTTTGGCATAGTGAGTCGACGTTTAATCCAGCCAAAACAGTGGAGGTGTACTATGCTTCTTAGATAAAGGCAACAATCTCTTCTGGAGGCACTCAGATCGATAGATTTCCGCATTTATAGTTCCAGTAGTGTAAAAAATGGTTGACTTCAAACCACAGGAACATATTGCTTGCCATACCAGAACCTTTCGACCGAATTTCTCCACTTGAATCGACCTGTCCGCATCGCTCACATCCTCCCCAACGACGGCAGTAAAGTATTGTGGACCTGGAAGGGTTTTTGAGTCCACCTTTACATAGATCTCATCGTCCATCAAAACGCATGCATCCGGACGCTGCAAAAGACGCGAATACAATTTCTGGGCCCTTGTTGCTGCTCGCTTCTTCTGTTCTGCACTTTGTTTCGAGATTTTCTGCTTCTAGTAGGTCTTCAGGTGGTTTCACCTCTTGATACGCTGGATCATTCCGACACTCGATCCTGCTTTTTTGGCCAAATCACGTATTGACATTGATTTGTTCTTCATGATTAGAGATACCACTTTCTGCTCCAGTTTCGGGTTGGAAGAACCAGGTTTTCTGCCTCTTCCTGGTAGCTCATCCAAAGAATAGTGTTCCCCAGATGATGGTTTAATGATGGTTTTAACACTCGCATGATGAATTCGAAACCGCTTCGCCAATTTTCGCATAGTTATACCCTTCTCACTTAGCCATGTGTTCAGAACCTTAATTTTCACTTCCTTTTCAATACGCGACATTTTGAAAACGCACAAACAAGTTAACTAAAGAAAGCTGACAGTCAAACGCACAGCATGCAGTGTTCAGAGCATAAAAACCATCACAAATACATGCGTACAACGCAAATGTATGTGGAAAGCTTATATTCGATACACTCCTTAGTCTAGCTAGTTATGTGGAAACCTTTTTTCAATCCATGATTGTTTTCCAGTGAATATTTCCCGTAACCGGGTTTTGTCCAACCCAAATGAGTCGCGAATAACCGGGAAATAAATTTATTTGATTATTTTATGATTTGAAGTACTGCGTTTGAATTCATTTTTGTTTTGGACAGTTCTCATAGAATTGACTCCTCCTAAAATCAGTTTTCGTTTTCCGTTCCGTTGTTTTCAATATCGTGCTTTTTTTTCGTGTTCCGGTTAGCTCAATCGGATTGAGCGAGTTTAAATTTGTTTTTTTTTACTTAGATTCAGAGGGGGAAATCAAGCAGGATTTATTGGCGTTTATCCTGTATAGTGGTTATTTCAATAGTGTTTGAGCTCTGGAGCTAATAGCCGTTCACGAATCCCCTGAGGTGACTGTTGAGCAAATATCAAACGACAGGTGGCTTCCTGCTTGCAGGAGTGGCGCTAAAGCTATCTTGTTTATATAAAAACCTCGTGAGTATTCTCAGAACGGTTACACCCTTACTCTAGTATTAAGACAACTGATGTATATAAATATGAAAACTTGGCTCTGTAAAGTTGATTCGATTGAACATGTAAAAATAAATGAATTTACAAAAAAAAAAATGTCTAGTATAATCTTGTGTTTTATTTCCCTTTGTTTACTTGTTTGTGTTAGTTTTGTAAGGACATCTGACGAGTCTCATAGTCGCCCAATGGTAACCACAACCGACCGAACACCAAAAGGAAACCCTGACCATACCGTACAACTTTAAAGTAGTGGCAAGAACTATCTGATGAGAACACAGCATCCCATTTCCATGTTCCTTTGTCCAATCCATCCCCAAAAAATGTCACCCCTTTTAACCTCGGGTAAACAACGAGCAAACGACCCAAGTCATACTAATGGTAGAATTAAGTCCTTCATTACATAAAGAAAACAATGATTTATCGGCTCCGTAAAGCTAGATGTTAAAAACATTTTTACTTCTAAAGAGCCACTAAATATTAAATTATTAAAAGTTTCAACGGAATAGGAGTAGTTTTTGAAATTGAACGGAGGGCATTGTGAGGTAGTATTTCGAAACAAACGCCAAGCATTCCCATGCGGAGTAGGTCAAGGCAGGAACGAATCCACCACTTTGACTGGCAAAAGAATGTGCTTGAAATGTTAATTTCAAAAACTACTTCTAATAAATTTGGCCGTACGCCAAAGGAACTTTCTCTTCACAACTTCTTTTTAGCAAAAAGGTTGCTGGCCACTCCAAGAGCCTCATGGAGATGAGAAATTATTTCCTTCGCAAACAACATCATTATAGATCGTTACTCCATGTATGGGAGAATACAAAGAAAAAACTTTATCACTGTAGCCAATTTAAGATTAACAATACCAAAACATTAGAAGTTAAATATGTAATTCCGTGATAACTCCACTCCCTATTGCTCCTTAAAATCTTAGGAGCCCTAAGGAACCGAACACCCTGTATATTTAAGGTACATTGAGCCTATAGTACTTGCCTAGTTTTTTCACATGCTCTTGTGGCAGCTCATGGTAACCCTCATCAGAATCATCATCACTCAGGTAACCCACTCTCTCCATACACTAACACCATATCTTGGAACCCTCAAACTGTAACCAATTGCTCTACTGTATCTTCCCACACAAATAACCCACATCACTCTATTGTACTGCCACTGCGAAAGTACTTGTAGGTATTGTACACA